>JAWMAR010001935.1:0-89279 GCA_036785375.1 Leucoraja ocellata
ATGAAGTTAGAATTAGACAGCCTTAAGAGCCAATTTACAAAAGTATCTGATAAATGTGTTGAACTAGAAGCTCGCTCAAGACGTCAAAATATACGAATACGTGGAGTGAAAGAGGGAGCTGAGGGGGAAAACGCTCGTGAGTACACTGCCAATTTAATTAAACATGTACTCAATTTACCTGAGGCACCAGTAATTGAAGAAGCACATCGACTACCTAGATTTAAACCAAGATTTCAAGGAGAACAAGCCTACCCACGACAGATTATAGTCAAACTTCGGGATATACCAACAGTGGAAGCGCTGATGAAAAATATTAAACACGGAGAGAAGATGATGTATGGAAATGATTCTATTAAACTTCTACGGGACTACCCTTATGAGATTGTGCTAAAGAGAAGAAAGTTCTCACAGACCAGAGAAGCTCTCTACGGTGACAAGGGCGTCATATCTGGAGTGTTTTATCCGGCTAGGATGCGTATCACTTTCAAGGGAATCTCAAAAACATTCACTAACCCGGTAGAATCCCTTAAATACGCTCAAGAAATCGTTGCTAAGGCAGCAGCAAAAGAAGATTGATCAGCAGACGTCATGAACTAATTAATGTGCTTATTCCCCCAACAAGAATATTAGTAGAAAAATGAAAAAAGTGAATAACACCAAGATTTAAAAATGGCTATTCGCAACAGATTTTCCACGAGACTTGTCTAGACATTATAATCTTCTCTCGAATTTAATTCAAGGACATGCGATGTTTAAGCCAGGAAACACTGATAACAGAAGTATGCAGATCTGCTGAAGCTGAGAGAGTGAAAAACATCACATGGCTTACATATTTTCATAGAATGTTACAAAGTATAGAGAATTATTAGTAATTAATAACTAACAATACTAATACATAATACATAAACTGATATTGATAAATATGTGTGATAACGTAGATAACATTGTAATCTCACAGGTTCCGCAGCTCGAGTGGGGAGGGGAAGAGACTCAGGCACCTGGCTTAATTCCAGGAGCCTGACTCTGGTTAACCCTTTCAACGAACAGCTCACTTTTAACAATACTAAAACCAATTACAAATAGTTAAGAGATAAAGAGAGAGGAATATATGTAACTGAATATTTGATTAGATTTGATAAGTCGGAATGAAACATATATATATATATATATATATATATATATATACTGCAATGGGGTGAAATAGAACTGATTTGGAAACAGTACCTACCCCCTAGGTTTTGGGTAATAAAGTCAGCGGGGCTAACCTCATAACAGCTACGCCGGAAGCAATATCGATGTCGTATCCCACAGACGAGTGGGCCACTCACTACGGTGTCGGAAATCCAGACACCGTACATTTATTTTATATACTTTTTTTTTTACCACAATATGTCACATTTATGTGGTTTTTTTTCAAGGACAATCGCAGAGGGGAACTACCAAGAAAGTCTAGAATATAAATGCTTCCAAAATAACCAGAGTCCTGAGGTATGGATGCACCATAATAAGTAAGGTCATTAAAATTGGTAAAATGTATGACGACAATCAAAGGAAAATGGGAGGAGTCACACTATGTAGTTGGAATATAAGGGGTATTAATGAACCTATTAAAAGGAGCAAGATACTAGCTCAGTTGAAAGCATACAACATGGACATTTCGTTCCTACAGGAAACGCATCTTAAACATCAAGATCAGACGAGATTGAGGGCTAACTGGATAGGCCAAACATTTCACTCTTCACTCACTTCTAAATCTAGAGGTACTGCAATTATTATCCGTAAAGGAATTCCATTTAAATCAAAGAATACTATTTCAGATAAGGAAGGGAGATATCTTATAGTAGCAGGAGAGATCAATAATATGCCAATTACGCTGGTAAATATATATGCGCCCAACTTTGATAACACTCAATTTTTTAATAAAATTCTGAACATAATTGCCGAATTTAATTATCAAAATGTTATAATTGGAGGAGACTTCAACTGTGTTTTAGACCCTTATTTAGATAAATCGATGCAAAAACAAAAAGATAATATGAAATCTAAAACCAGTGAACTCTTACATACATATATGGAAAACACAAATATAGCAGATGTATGGAGGATTGCGAATCCGACGGGAAGGGACTACTCGTTCTATTCAACGGTGCATAAAACATATTCACGGATAGATTATTTTCTTGTGGATACAAAATTAATTACAAACACTATGAATCCTAAATACCACATTAATGCGATTTCAGATCACTCTCCTTTAACTTTTGTTTTAAAATTAGAAGGAATGTCTATGAATAAATCGTTCTGGAGGTTTAATTCGCAACTTTTAAAAGACCCACAAGGGAGTATATATCTAAAAAAACAGATGGACTTATTCTTTGAGATAAATGATACACCAGATATATCCCCCACGCTATTATGGGAATCCTTTAAAGCATTTATTAGAGGAGTCATTATTTCATTTCAAGCTTATCAAAATAAAAAGAATAAGAAAGAACAAAGACATTTAGAAGAACAAATAAAACAATTAGATACAGATAATGCTAAAGATCCAACTATGGATAAACATAATAAAATCCTATTATTGAAATTCAAGCTGAATAAATTATTGTCAGAGAAAGTTATAACATTATTCCAAGTTACAAAACAAGAACACTTTGAATTCGGGGACAAACCCCACAAACTCTTAGCACGCCAGTTGAAAAAAACGGGAAAAAGAGAATGCAATACTAAAGATTAAATCAGATAGTGGGGAATTATTAACACTACCCAAGGATATCAATAAAAGATTTGCTCAATTCTACGAAAATCTATATACATCTAAAACGTCAATAGATAATAATAAAATTTCAGAATTTCTGGAAGATTGTAACCTTCCAAAATTAGAATTGAGGGAACAAGAGGAACTGGGAGCAACAATTACTTCTAAGGAGATAGAAGACACAATAAAAACACTAAAGAATGGTAAAACACCAGGACCAGACGGATTCAGTAGTGAATTCTATAAAGCCTTTTATGATATAGTTACCCCACGATTACAGAAAATGTATACACACGCTTTTAAAGAGCAAAGCTTACCCGAAACATTAGCAGAATCAACGATCACATTAATACTTAAAAAAGATAAAAACATAGAAGAACCAGGCTCATACAGAGCTATTGCTTTGTTAAATACGGATCAAAAAATAATAGCGAAAACACTAGCCAGTAGATTAAGCAGGTACGTTAGTAGATTAATAAATGGAGATCAAACAGGATTTATACCTAAGAGACACTCATTCAATAATTTGAGACGTTTGCTTAACATAATGCACTCACATAAATCTCACGACCAAGAGTTATCTATCATCTCACTGGACGCAGAAAAAGCGTTTGATCAAGTAGAATGGGATTATATGATTAAAGTATTGCAAAAATTCCAATTGGGAGAAAACTTTATCGCATGGATAAAACTATTATATAACAAACCTACGGCTAGAATATTAACTAATAATATCTTATCCTCGAAATTTGAACTATCAAGGGGCAATAGACAAGGATGCTCATTATCACCGCTGTTATTTGCTTTGGTAATTGAACCCCTTGCTGAAAAAATAAGAACACATCCGGATATTTATGGTTATAATACAAAATACTCAAAGAATAAAATATCCCTATACGCCGATGATGTACTACTGTACATCACAAAACCACAAATTAGTATACCAAACATACTAAACTTAATTGAGGACTTTGGATCCTTTTCAGGATATAGAATAAATTGGAACAAAAGTGAAATTATGTCGATAAAACCAAAAGACTCAACACAGCTTCGGAAATTTCCCTTTAAAATAGCTACAGAAAAATTCAAATATTTGGGAATTGAAATTACTAGAAATTACCAGGATATGTTTAAAGCCAATTATAATCCCTTACTCAAGAAATTGAATAATCTGATTAAATTCTGGAAAACACTTCCGATGTCCTTAATAGGCAGAATAAATGCTATTAAAATGGTTTTCTTACCACAAATTCTATACCTATTTCAATCAATACCTATATACCTCCCAAAAAAGTTTTTCAAAAAATTGGACTCAGACATTACAAATTTTATATGGGATTATAAATCCCATAGAATACAAATAGCACACCTTAATAAACGAAAAGAGCTGGGGGGTCTAGCGCTCCCTAATTTTATGTATTATAACTGGGCAGTAAATATTAAAAATATGATCCACCTGCTGGACAATTCTACACAGCAGGCGGACTGGATGGTAATGGAAAAAGGGGACTGCTCCCCGAGTAATATAGGAGCGACCATCCTCTCACCAACAAATTTGAATAATAAAAATTATAATAAAAATCCAATTATACATAACACAATAAGAACATGGAAACAAATAAAACAGACTTTAAAATTAAGAAACCTATCTCTTTTAATACCAATAGTCAATAATCCATCGTTTAAACCATCAATCATAGACAAATCATTTATACAATGGGAAAGAATGGGAATTAAAACGCTCGAAGATCTGTATGAATTGGGAATTTACTATCATTTCAACAACTACAACTGAAATATAATTTGAAAAATAACCAATATTTTAAATATCTTCAAATTTGTGATTATCTTAAAAAACACACAAAAGACTATCATAATATGTCTTCCGACTTATTGGATGAAGCAATGAAGACCAAGGCGGAATCAGCTAATTTAATATCGTACCTATATAATATCATTTTAAACATAGAAATACCCACAACAGATGGAATTAGAAAAGATTGGGAACAAGAATTAGCTATAAAAATCTCAAAAGAGACCTGGGATAATCATTTACTACAGGTGCATAAATGTTCGATCAACGTATGACATACGCTCATCCAATTTAAAACATTACATAGATTATATTATTCAAAAACTAAATTAAATAAAATCTTCCCTAATGTTTCACCAATCTGTGATAAATGCCTGTGTCAAGAAGCTACCATAGCGCACTCTTTTGTTTTTTGTACAAAAATCCAAAAATTCTGGTATGAAATATTTGATATTTTTTCAAAATTGATCAAAATAAAACTGGTACCAAAACCGGAATGGATTATCTTCGGAATATCGGAAGGTAACCCTGAATTAAACGTGTTTCAGAAGAATTTATTTAATTACGGGCTAATAATGGGAAAAAAGCTTATACTTAAATTCTGGAAAAATGCGCCGACACCAACAATAAAAATGTGGATATCAAATATGTTTGAAACATTACATCTGGAAGAGATGAGATTCCTCCTAGCAGGTAAAGCAGACCAATTCCAAAAGACGTGGTCTATGTTTCTGGACCTATTACAAGTATGAGGTGCAATAGTAATCTAAAAAAAACAAATATATAAATAAGCGGAATCAGGACCTGATATGATATGATATGATATGATATGCCATTTATTGTCACTATACTTTATGTACAGTGGAACTGAAAGCTGCTCGTACTCAGTGCATACATACAATTTAGCACAAAAAACAAGAAACAGAAAAAACAAAAAACAGGAGGGAGATGGGGGGGGGGGGAATAGGTGCACAAATTCAGCGGCGCTACATTCATATATACATATATACAGATGGACGTCCGTGTTGGGCAGTGTAGTCAGTGCATGTGTGAATTTGAATTCATAGTAGATATAATTCTCGGAAAGCAACTATTCCTGAGTCTGTTTGTCCTGGATTTGATGCACCTATAGCGCCTTCTAGAGGGCAGCAGGTCGAACAGTCCAAACGCAGGATGGGAGCTGTCTTTGATGATATTCTTTGCCCTGCTAAGGCAGCGGGAGGTGTAAGTGTCCATCAGGGAGGGGAGAGGGCAGCCAATGATCCTCTGCGCTGTCCTGGTTACCCTCTGAAGCCTCTCCCTGTCTGCCATGGTGCAGCTGCCATACCATGCTGTAACGGGAGGTAAAATAACAAAAACAGACTTGGTTGGTAGTCCCCTTTCTGCGGAGTTTAATGTTATAATAGAGCGATTGTTTCTATTTTCTCTTTCTTTCTTTTCTAGGGTCTATTTTCTCACTTTACTTCCTTCTCTAACTTCTTTCCTAAGGGGCTTTCTTTTCCCAACACTCTTGCACTTCACGACTCTCTTGCACTTTCTTTACTTTCCTTACTTCTACCTTTTTCTTAAAGCTCAAAAAAAATGAAGCGGTATAAAAAATGTATTAAGATATATGTGTTGTGTAGGATTGTAATTTACCGTACTTCTAATAAAAATAAAATAAAATAAAAAAAAAAAAAAAGAACCGGTGCCCGAGATATATCCCGGAACCGAGGCCCAAAGAGCAGATCTGACGGAGCGGGTAAGGGCTCATTTAAAACCGCTCTGGGCGCACGCCTCTCCTCGACACCCGCCATGATTTGTTGAGGACCGGCCACTCCCGCAGCCGCAACATCCCCCTCCCCTCGTGGAGCAACACGCTGGCTGAAAACAACCAGATTCCTCACTCTTAACACATCCCGGTAGAAAACAGGCAAGCCCCTTAGGGCGGGTCGACTGATGCCCGCCACCGGGAGCCGCGAGACCCCCCTTAGAAAACGACCCCGTCAGAAAAAATACGTGGCCAAAACGTGCCATCTGGGGGGGTTCTCTATATACATATACCTCCTCAGAGTCCTGAGGCGGAGAGCCGCCACCTGGGTACGCACGCATACCAAGGACTGGCCGCCCTCCTCTAACGGGAGGCTCAGGACAGCTGCGGAAACCCAGTGCTTCCTATTTCCCCAAAAGAAGTCCACCAGCTTCATCTGTAAAGCATTTACAAAAGTGGGAGGTGGGACAAGAGTAGCCAGCCGGTACCATAACATGGAGGCCACCAGCTGGTTTATGACCAACACCCTCCCCTGAAAAGAAAGAACTCCAAGCAGGCCTGACCAGCGCCCCAGCCTGGCAACCACTTTCGTCTACAACTCCTGCCAATTTGCCGGCCAAGCATCCTCAGTGGGACTCAGGTACACCCCCAGATAGAGGAGGTGCGTGGTGCTCCACGCAAACATTGCCATCTCCTCTGGCAGGGAGTCCACCTGCCACTGACCCACTAAAAGTCCACAGCACTTGCTCCAATTAATCCTGGCAGAAGATGCATCCGAGAAAATCTTCTGTCACTCACGCATCCTCCGCAGGTCACCAGGATCAGTGAACATAAGTAGTACATCATCGGCATAGGCCGAAAGAACCAACTCCACCCCTGGGCCCGGTAGGGCCAGGCCTGTCAACCTCCTCCGAAGAAGACACAGGAATGGCTCCACACAGACCGAGTACAACTGACCTGACATGGGGCACCCCTGACGGACCCCCCTCCCAAAATGAAAGGGAACCAACAACGCACCATTTACCTGCACAAGGCACTCCGCTGCAGCATACAAGAGGCGGACCCGGGCCACAAAATGCGGTCCAAATCCAAACGCTTGCAACGTTCCGAACAGGTATTCATGCTCTACCCTATCAAAAGCCTTCTCCTGATCAAGAGACAGAAACGCAGCTGACTGACCAGTTCCCTGTGCTAGATGAATCAGGTCCCTAACCAGGTGGATGTTATCCTGAATTGACCGACCAGGGACTGTGTAAGACTGGTCATGGTGAATCAGCTGAGACAGCACAGAGCCCAGGCGATTTGCCATCGCCCGTGCAAATACTTTATACTCTGTGCATAGGAGAGAGACCGGGCGCCAGTTTTTCAGCAGGCGGAGTTCCCCCTTCTTGGGCAGCAGAACAACCACTGCTCGACGCCACGAAAGGGGCATCCGCCCTGTCGCCAGGCTCTCCCCCAGAACCAACATGTAATCACCCCCCAGGATACCCCAGAAGGCTCTTACAAACTCTACCGTCAGCCCATCCAGCCCGGGGGACTTACCCCTCCTGAGCTGATGCAGTGCACAAGTCATCTCCACCAAAGATAAAGGGCCATCAAGAAGATCGGCCACCTCCCTATCTATAACCGGTAGACTCTCCCACAGGTCCTGCTGAGCTTCCCCGCTGACTCCACCTGCGGAGAACAGGGAACCATAAAAGGACCTGACCAAGGCACTAATCATCTCCGGATCTGTGACAGAGGAGCCATCATCTGCGAGCAGTTGCACGAGCTGCTTGCGGGCTCCCCGCCCTTTCTCCAGACAGAAAAGGAAAGGCGAAGCTCGATCCAGATCGTGCAACATCTGGACCCGCGCCCTCACGTAAGCGCCTCGGGACCGCTCAAGTTGCAGGTTCCTCAAGGCTTCCTTCTTCTCATGAAACACACCCCATTCGCAAGAGTCACCTCCAACCTGACCCAGGCGAGACTCTGCGTCCATCAGCTCCCTCTCAAGCTTCTCAACCGCTGAGTCCCGCCGCCCGGTCGACCCCCACGTGTATTCCTTACAAAAAATACGGATGTGAGCTTTCCCCACATCCCACCACTGCCTTAGGGAAGAGAAGCATCTCTGCCTCTCTCTCCACCGCACCCAAAACCGAGTGAATGACTCCCGGAAACACCGATCCTCCAGCAGCCGGTTATTAAAGTGCCAGTACGCAGACCCAGCCCGTACGCGCGCTGGATTAAAATCCACACGCACCAGACAGTGGTCCGAGCACGGCACCAGCTGCATTGAGGCCGCTGAGACACGGGGAACAAACGCTCGGGAGATATATATTCGATCAATGCGGGAACCACCGCCCTCAGACCTCCGCGAAAAAGCAGTGGAGTCTGGGTTGAGGTCCCGCCACGCATCAACCAACTCAAAAGAATCAATCAACCCTCTCAGCTTCTTTGCTACAGCAGGAGCACACTGAGTACCAGAACGATCTCGCACCTCAAGTGTGCAGTTAAAGTCCCCCCCAAGGAAGACACACTCTCCCCGATCAATAGTGCTCAACAGAGCATTCACTTCCTGAATTAGGCCGGCCTGCATCGTGCCAGAGCTGGGGGCATAGACGTTAATGAAATGCAACGGCATGCCATCCAGGCTCACGGCCAGATGGAGCAAACGTCCTGGCACAACTCCTTGCACTTTTATAATATTGGGTAGGAAATTCTGAGCCAACAGAATGGCCACCCCACTCGAATTTGAGCTAAGATGACTCATATAGACCTCTCCTTCCCACTCCAACCTCCAAGTGGGTTCATCCTTGACAACAGTATGCGTCTCCTGCAGAAAACACACTGCAAATTTCCCCTCCCTAAGGACCGATAAAAGCTGGAATCTGCGAAAACTCGCTCTACTGCCGTTTGAGTTTAGGGTAGCTAACGTGAATGCACAGGTACATTAAATTGAAATCCTCACACTTCTCCTCCTGGGCTCTGTAGCCCTCTCTCTTTTTAGGAACTCCAAAAAGTCCCTAAACTGACACTGCTCAGAGCCAGGAAGATCACTATCCTTGGTCGCAAGGATAGCCTCGAGAGCTTTACCTAAGGCCGACAGATCAGCCCACCGTCTCTTAGCAGCATCAATCTTTTTCTTGTTGGTGCGACTTGTTTTTAAAAACTCCCGCACCTCACAGATAACAATGGCATGAGACTCGTCCTTGGTTCCTGGGCTATCGTCCAAGTTACTCGCACCTGACACAACACGCTCAGCATCACCAAGGTCATTTTCAGAAGTCGAAAGACCAGAGCTCTCTGGAATTTCGCTAACCCCTCCACACAAGCTGGCCCCATCACTCTCCCTCTCCTCCGGCATGATACCACCCCCAGGATCAATGCCTGGGAAGGGTCCCGAAGCCCCTCTCCGCATCACGCAGCCCACTGACTGGCTGGGCTCCTGCGCTCTGTCCTCACCCTCTATACCTGGGCCTGGGGAAGAGAAAACAAGAGGCACCCCCAGGGTCTGTGGTAAATTGGCACCCCCAGAATCTGAAAGAAGGTCGCTGCCTGAAATAACTCCGACGTACACAGCACCGAAAGCACCCCCTCCACTGGCAACACCCAGAGGCTCTCCACTAGTTTTTTTCCCCTCCCCTGCTAAATCAGCTGGCAATACAATACACTCCTCAGATCCTCCATTGGCTCTAATATTGAGCACTGATTGGTACACCATTCCCCCCGACCCCCCTCCCTCGGGATGACTTTGCTCATCCCCCGTCTCAGGGTCCGCACTACCAGGGGAGCTTACCCCACCCTCCTGCGTGCTAACACCCTCAGTAGGCCTCTGAAACGAGGGGACCTCCTCCGACCCAGAAGACACACCCCCAGGGGAGCCAAGATCAACACACGATGAGATCCCCCCCTCGGAGGGCCCCTGAGACGAAAGGCCATCCCCCCGCCCAGAGGATACAACTCCAGAGGGGTCGACCCCATCACCTGACCCTGTGGTACCCTCGAGAGATCCCTGGGGTGGAGGCTCAACCTCCAACCCAGACGACGTCATTTCCTGACCTCCAACCACATCGGTGGTGGTAGGTCTGGAAAAATCCACCCCCCTAACTTTGGACTCACGTCCCTGCTCTTCCTCAACAGGCCCAATCCTCCTTTTTATCCCACTAGCATGCGGCGGTATGGTAACCTCCATAAGGAGAGTGTCTTCCTCCTCCACACTACCCCCCGCCTCTTTACCACCCGCGCATTTTGCCTTCCCTACCCCCTTCAGAGCCACCTCCGCTCCTTGCTTGGCCACGGCAGTTGCACTCTGGACCCCCCCGGAGCTGACAGGCGCCCCTTGGGTGATCTCCGCACTCGGCAGTTGCCCACCCGCCTGCTTTTGACTCGCTTGGGTGATCTCTTTCTGCTTCTGCTTCTTCTTCTTCTGCTGCTCCCACTTCCCTCCCCCCTCACCCTGTGTCTCACCTTCAGCCACCCCCACAGGTTCAGGATGTAGGGGGCGGGGGCCGTCGCTGCCCCGGGTCCCCAAGGCTGAAACCGCAGACCCAGAAGGACTATCCCCGCTGCCCCGGGTCACCGAGGCAGAGCCGGCAGCCCCTGCCAGGTCAGCGATTCCACCCTGCCCCTCCGAGGCATGACGAGCAACCCCTGATGGGCCAGCAGTGCATTCCTGGGCCGCTGCGCTAGAAGTTCTAGCAGCGACCCCGTGATTAGGACGTTCCCTACGGAGATGTCCATAACCACCGCACGCATGACACCGTGCCTTTCCCCAACTCCAACGCACGGTTCTGGGGAGACCCCTACACTCCACCTCGAAACTCCCCTCATCACCTTCCCCCTCCCCCACCTTCACGAACACCCTCCTTTTGAAACTAAGAATCCCTTTTTCCTCCGGGTCCCCCCCAGGGTGCATGAGCCTAAAGCACTTAGACCGCACCTCCCCAATCTGAGACAGGTGTGGAATGAGTGTCGCATCCGGAATACATGTGGGGCAACTCCGCAGGAGAACCGGTCTCATCCTGGACACCCATGGGTCCACCTGTATATGGACCCCCCCCCCACTGAAATCCCCCTCTCCAACACTTTGGCCACATCCTCCCGGTTCTTCCGTATCATCTCAACCTTTCCCCTCTCGAGCTCGGAAGAGACAATAGCCCCCCTACCAAGAAGGGCATTCATAGCCTTCGTAATTGATCCCCTGGACATCTGGGGCCCAGTTTGAACCGAGATACCAAAACTGTCCCAGTCCAAGTCAACATGAGGCTCATGTTCAGATGTCCTCGCTTCGGCTGCTGATGTCACCGCTGCGTAGCTCCTCGCCTTCTGCCGCGCCCCCGCCATCGCCATCCGGACAGAGGCACAAACCAGCTCCCGGCACTCCAGCAGCTCAGCAAATTAATTCCCAGGGACAGTCACAGTCCAAAGCAATCCTCAAAAAGCAAAATCCTCCAGCTGAAGAAGGAACGTTCCAAAACTCGTCCACGCCAAAAAGCCAGCTCGCCTTGTCTTGCCGAACGCCAAAGCACCTTCTTCACATTAAGCCAGGCAGCCGCACTGTGCAAAATGACTTTAGGGCAGAGAATCAGTGCCAAAACACAGGAAAGGCACCGAAAAACTTCAAACCCTCGATATCCAGGCACTCTTGGCAGTCCGCCAATGACAGCCGCACCCTGCTCCCACGACAATGAAGAAAATTCGCAGGGGATTTTCACGCTAAATGGAGGAGTTATGAAAGCATTGGAAAGTTTCAACGGTCCAACAATAAGTCAGACTATCAAGCCCCTCTGCCTCTGTTCCTTTCCCAGCGACAGAATCCTTCGAAGGCAGCTTAAATCTTCTCAGCCACTGGAGATGAGAAAGACACAGCCTCTCTCTCTCTCTCTCTCTCTCTCTCTCTCTCTCTCTCTCTCTCTCTCTCTCTCTCTCTCTCTCTCTCTCGCTCTCTTCTTGTTCTCCCCCTGTCTTCCTGCCTTTCAGTTTCGCTCTCCCCTCTCTCCACACACGCTCTTTCTGTCTTTCCCCTCCATCTCCGCCCCTCTCCTTTCTCCTCGTCACTCTCTCCCCGTCTCTCTCTCCCCGTCTCTGTCTCCCCATCTCTCTCCCCATCTCTCTCTACCCCCCTCCTCTCTTCCTCATCTCTCTCTCATCCCTCTCTCCCCCATCATTCTACCTTCTTTCTCTCCCCCTCTCCCCCCTCTCTCTCATCTCGCTCTCTCTCCTCTCTCTCTATCCTCTCTCCCTTTCCTCTTTCACTCTATTCCCCCTCTCTCTCCACGTACCTCATGTTTTGTCCCCGTATTGTATTATTGTTTATCTTCTGTTGTTCTTTAAATATGACCCGATCCTCTTGCTCTCCGCTCATCTTTGCTACGTTGTAATTCTTCACTTTAATGTTTAAACGGCCCCTGACGTCCCTTGTCAGCCACGGTCGCCCCTTTCTCCCCTTGTAATCTTTCCTCCTCTTTGGAATGAACTGATCCTGAACCTTGTGTATTACTTACAGAAATACCTGTCATTGTTATTCCACTCTCATCCATGCTAGTGGATCTTTCCAGTCAACTTTGGTCAGCTCTTCCCTCCCTCCCTCCCTCCCTCCCTCCCTCCCTCCCTCCCTCCCTCCCTCCCGACCCCCCTCCCTCCCTCCCTCCCGACCCCCCTCCCTCCCTCCCTCCCGACCCCCCTTCCTCCCTCCCTCCCTCCCTCCCTCCCGACCCCCCTCCCTCCCTCCCTCCCGACCCCCCTCCCTCCCTCCCTCCCTCCCTCCCTCCCTCCCTCCCTCCCTCCCGACCCCCCTCCCTCCCTCCCTCCCTCCCTCCCTCCCGACCCCCCTCCCTCCCTCCCTCCCGACCCCCCTCCCTCCCTCCCACCCTCCCTCCCTCCCGACCCCCCTCCCTCCCTCCCTCCCTCCCTCCCTCCCTCCCTCCCTCCCGACCCCCCTCCCTCCCTCCCTCCCTCCCTCCCTCCCGACCCCCCTCCCTCCCTCCCTCCCTCCCGACCCCCCTCCCCTCCCCCACCCTCCCTCATGGCTCCGGCGGTGAATGTCAGGAGCCGGAGCCCGGAGCGGAGAGACTGCGGCCGACTCTGGGATGGATGCGCTCATGGCGCCGATTTATTAATGAGCCGAAGCACTGAGGTGAGCGGATATTTCACCGCGCTCTTCACCTGCTCCCTGAATTTGGACTGGGTCACCGCGTAAATAAATGAGTTGATGCAGCAGCTGAGATTCCTCAGCAAATAACCAAGGTCTCGGAAGATCAATTGAGAATCATTCATATTATTTCCAACTCCTGTGATCTGATAATAGACAACGTTTACAACCAGCGACATCCATATGAGGATGAAACTGCCGGAGATGGTGAAGAGTAAAATCATAGACCTCCTCCTGCTCTCCATCTCCGGGTCACTGCGGTTCTCCCCCTTGCTCTCACCCCTCAGCCCCTTACGGACCCGACTGGCCACTACAATGTGGCGGACTGTCAGAGCGTTGAGCAGCAGGATTACAGCGAAAGGGAGGAACGGAGTTAAAACCGTGTCGATCCAGTCAAATGCCACCCACCCGGGGTCAGTGAAATAACTGTCCACAATTTCACAGCCCCACGGGACATTGTTGATGATATATCCGGGTTCCAGTGTGAAGTGGCGGGAAATGTTTTTCACACAGAGCAGAACGCCGGCTGTTGCCAGAACCGCAGACGCTGTTTTCCCGGTGCAATATTTAGTTTTCAGCTTCTGGCAACAAATGGCAATAAAGCGGTCACACGTGAAAGTGACGGTGAACCAGTCAGAGCATTCTGTAGCAGCGTACGACAGTACAATGATCACAC
The DNA here is from genome assembly GCA_036785375.1 of Leucoraja ocellata. Classification (NCBI taxonomy): domain Eukaryota; kingdom Metazoa; phylum Chordata; class Chondrichthyes; order Rajiformes; family Rajidae; genus Leucoraja; species Leucoraja ocellata. The sequence goes on from JAWMAR010001935.1 coordinate 14,127, forward strand.
TGTACACGGGGTAGATGGACAGGAAACTCCAATAAAAGTAATATAGTTGGATCCAAAACAAAATGACCTCGGTGATGACGGCCAGTAGATCGGCCGCTGCCATGGCCACCAGGTAGCGAGTGGTGCAGGTGGAGAGGCCGCACTTTCCCCGGGACAGGATCACAATCGCCACTAAATTCACTGCGGAAAGACAAAGGAACGAACACTGGACATTTACTCAACACGGTCTCCGGGGCTGAACACCGGCTCGACTTTCAGCTCAAGATCAGGAGTGTTGTAGTCGTAGCGGGGCTCCTGCAAGTTTAACAATGTCAGAGCCGGCTCCGACTGTGCCCGACCTGCCCGCCTGCCTGTTTCAGGGGAGAATATATAAGGCGACGGGCAGACGAGGTAAAGGGCGGGGAGCGAACGAGCAACCACCCACCCGCTACAATAGGCGCAATGGTCCTTTCTATAGTGAACCCTGCTTCTGCTCACAGTCTGTGATGGGGCCGCTTTCACAGACGTAACCATAAGCGGCCGGCCCCGTTTAACCAGGGGTCTGGGTACTCGGCATCTGATGGGGACGAGGAGGCTCCCAGAGGGAAGGCAGGGACAACATGGAATCCGGCAGCAGAGTGGGCCCGTTAATGGATTCATTCCACAGTGAGTTCAGTTCAGTAACAACACACACACACACACACACACACACACACACACACACACACACACACACACACACACACACACACACACACACACACACACACACACACACACACACACACACACACACACACACACACACACACACACACACACACACACACACACACACACTCGCAGATCCGCGGCCACTGGTCCAGGAGATGGATCCAATTATTGACCAACAGGCTGTGGGTGGAATCCGACTGTGACAGACAGACTCCACAGTGAGACACAGTGTCCACAGGAGCGGGTGTTCACTTTGATCAATAACTCAGTCACAGTGAACTTCACTCTCTCCCAGTCACACTGTCCCGGAGAGCTGCCTGCCTGCCTGTCCCGAGCACTGGGACAACTCTGGGCAAGTTGCCACTGAAGGCAAGAACAACATTCTAGTGGCTCCCGGCCGCACGCCGTGAGACAAAAAGAGGGTTAGTTTCTACTGTCTGAAAATAAGGAAAATCACTGCAGCGTTAATTCACAAATATTTCACAGAAGATTGATATTCTTCGCATAATCTTGTACACCGATCATCAGTTGGGAACTTGTAACATGGTGAGAATCAGGTCAACACCAGTCAACACACCGAGTTATAAAACGTGAATTGTTCTGCTCACTCGCTTACCAGGGACTCCAACGGCAGCAATGATCGCGAACAAAATTTTCCCAACAATGTAATATTGCTCCAGTATTTCCCCCATTTTCTCTGCCGAGCGACGTGTCCCCGTGAGCTACCGGTAATGTCTCGGAATGAAATGCTGAGACACAACATTCCTGGAGATTTTATACCATTTCCCGTCTCCACCGGGACAGTGATGTTCAATAGAGTTTAAAAATAGAGATTTTGAAATGATTCACAAACAGATGACATCAGCCGAGTGAAATCCCTGCTGAGACAGACAGACAGACAGACAGGTTGTGATTTATTCAGGGTATTGATTGAGAAACTCCAAAGTCTAGGAATTGTGGCGATAGATACTGAGGGATGGACATTGGGAGCGGGCGGGCGGCATTTTTCCAGCAAAGGGGATATTGTTTCAAATTCCATCAGGTCCAACTCTCCACATCGTGTTGTTTGTCTGATTTCCTTCAATCCGTTTCACTAGGCAAAGCAATGCCAAATACCAGGGACCCTCTCAGGGCTTCTGGTGCCCAGTTTGAAGGTGGACTGGACTGGGCGACCTTTGTCCACAGGTTGAGGAATTAGTTAAACACATCACCTCGGACTAAACTGCCCCCCCCCCCCCCCCCCCCCCCAAGTATGCAGAGACTAAAGGTGGCATATAACGATGCCATGAGAAAACTTGCTAAGGAAATCTAGATGTTGTAGTGTCAGTAATATGTTTGTGGCTGCAGGAGTCAGTACTTTAGAACATATCCTAAGAAATCATATGTATAAATTCATTTGCAGGATAAATGACTCTAAAATGTGGTTATTGTGGCCGTGTCCAACATAAGGTTTAGCACTACACGCTACGTATCCCAGTTGTGGAGACACTGGTATCCTTGTCTCGTTTTAGGACATTGATCATTCTTTTCTTCTGGATTTTAATTCATTCATTGTGTTGTTTTTAATATATAACCTATAATGCTTTTATAAGTGATATACTAAGATTTGATATGTACTTTATGATATTTTTTAACATGCAATGCATTATTATGTAATGTTGCCCCTTGTCTGAAAGAAAGTGTATTATTATTAATATTATTAATATTATTATTAATATTTTTATTGCTGAATCTCAGGTATCAACCACACGACTATAAAACCCTATTAATCTGCATCCGCACATCATTCAATACCCCTTTTCCTGCCTCCCTCTGCTCCAGCCCTCTCCCCTTCCTACGAGAATCAGTCTGAAGAAGGGTCCCAAGCGAAAGCGTCACCTATTCATGTTCAGAGAAGGCATATGTATATCGACATGTCGCCTACAATTCTCACCAACATCTACAGTTGCACCATATAAGGCATTTTATCAAAAACCATCGCAGCTTGGTTTGGGAACAGCTCCATCTGGCCAGCTCAGTAAAGCTGAGTCGGTCGCTAAGTTGGAGAGCCAGCCCATCAACCCTTCACACCTCTGCATTGGCGCTTGTGTATGCCCCGGCTGAGTACTGCGCACACGTATGGAGTAGCAGTAGACATACTGGCCTGGTAGACACGAGCCTGAACAGCACCTTGTGAACCATCACTGGGTGCCTTCAACCTACTCTAGTTGAGCAGCTCCCTATACTTGCAGGCATTCCGCCTGCATGGATTCGAAGGCAAGCAGCAACTCTGACACTATCTCGTCGTGCTGTAGACCCAGACCACCTCCTCCATCAGGCTATCAGCAGAGAGCAGAGGCCACCACTGAAGTCCCGTCACCCCTTTGCTCCACATGGTAAACAACTCCTAGCATCCATCCAGCCAACTGAGACAAACGCACACTGGATAGTCACAAAGTGGTCACAGGAGTGGAAGACAATCTCGTCTCCATTACACAGCTACATCTATTCACCAGATAAAAGCTGTCCAGGGTCTGACCTCCGCAGATGAGCATGGGTGCAGGTCAACAGACTTGCTACTGAAGCTGGCGTTCCAATGCCAGCGTGTGGAGATGGGAGCTCCGCCAGAGCCCAGCCTGTGAATGTGGAGCAGAACAACAGACAGCCAACCATGTCATCTCTGGATGCCCGCTCTACCACCCACCAAATGGTGCTCTGTCAGGGCCTGGCTGACATTGACGCCAACAGAGACAACAACCTGGCTGCTCAACGCCGGCTTGAGATCCAACTATTCCTTTGGTTTATGACTCAATCGCAAGAAGAAGAAGCTCCATCTAAGACAGTAAGTAATTGCAGCAAATTGTGGACGTAATCCGGCCGATGGCACAAACTAATCTCTCTTCCATTGACTCAGTTTATACCTCACGCTGCCTCGGCAAGGCCAGCTGCAAAGTCAACGATTCTCACCGTGGCCATTCCTTCTTCTCCCCTCTCCCATCAGGCAATAGATAGAGAAGTGTGAAAACGCACAGCTCCAGATTCAAGGGCAGTTTCTTCCTCGCTGTTATCAGGCGACTGAATCATCCTATCGCAACCAATGTTGAACTACTATCTACATCTTTGGTGACATTCGGCCGATCCTTGATGGGACTTTCCTGGCATTACCTTGCACTAAACGTTATCCTCTTATCGTGCATCGATACACTGTAAAAGCTATCTATACGCAGCAAAAACATTTCATTGTACCTGGGTACACGTGACAATAAACTAAACGAAACTGAAAAAACTAACCTAAACTTCACCAGAGGTTCATCCTGACTCGCATTGTTTATTGTGTGTTTGTGCGACAGTTTGAGTGTGCGTGTCCATGCATGAGTGTGTTAGCATGTGTATTTAAGTGTGAATGTGTGAGATTGTGCAAATCATTTGGTGTGTGTGTGTGTGTGAGTGTCAGTGTATGCGTTTGCAAGATGTTCAATTATTCAATGGTACTTTATTGTCACGTGTACCCAGGTAAGAAACTAAGAGATACTTAGTTTTGCAGACAACCCGGTAAAATCATGTATCAGAGCATCACCGAGGCTGTACACAAGTCTCGCCACATTTTGACACCGACAAAGTTACAAATGTTGGCCGAATAATTCTGCCTCCTGCCTGCCGCCGCATCGGGAGACCCCCTTCGTTCTCGGCGGCCTTCCTCGCTCTCCGACGGTCCAGCTTGCTCTCTGCCATTGCTCGCGGCTCCATCCTCGCTACCGAGGCGCGGCTCCCATAACCGTTCAGATTCAGATTCAGATTCAGATTCAATCTTTATTGTCATTGTGCAGTATAAAGTACATAGACAACGAAATGCAGATAGCATCTCATCTAGAAGAGCGAACATAGAATAATGGAACAGTCAAATATATATATATATATACATTAGCAATAGTGTATTTTTCCTCGGGGAAGGCGTGTCCGGGGGGTGGGGTGACTGGCAATCACCTGGGTGCAGAGTTAAGTAGAGTAACAGCCGCAGGGAAGAAGCTGTTCCTGAACCCGCTGGTCCGGCAACGGAGTAGACCGTCTGTGGCTGGGATGAGAGCAATCCTTGACGATACTGAGCGCCCTTCGCAGACATCGCTTGCTTTGGGCAGACTCAATGGAGGGGAGTGAGGAACCGGTGATGCGTTGGGCAGTTTTCACCAATCTCTGCAAGTCCAATTCAATTCTGTGATGGCTGCAAATGCAGGGATTGCACGAAGACAGGAAAGCATTACATTTCCTCTTCAGGAAAGGGGAAGTGTTGTTTAAATACTTAAGTCACATCTAATACGGCACAGGTAACTGACAGCTTGGATTCGTTTCAACGGGGTATTTGACTAAATTAAGTTATAGGACCATTAACTGTGCCCAACGTGCTTTCCCATCTTATTTACTGCAGCAACAGGGACCCACTTTGGCGGGTTTCACCCCCTAATATCGAGTTATAAAGGATATTTTTCACATAAGCTCTCCCGGGACAAGCACAGGACAGTATGGGATATTGATGTGGTATTAACACTATTTGCACCAGGGGGCTACAGCTACATCCTTAGTTGGCTCGGCTCTCATAAGGCAGTTACCCTCATGGCGCTGGTCTCAGCCAATGGGTTGAGTCACTTCATATTGTGACTGGATAGGATGGTTACATCTGCAAATCATATTATGTTTTATGTTTGCTTAAGCAGAGTAGACATGAAATCCCAAACAAGTTTCATGGCATACCTCATGAACCTTCGGTTATGGTCACACATATATAACAATACGTCAAGTTTACGAAGTCCTTAGAGGCTCGGAACAAGCAATGTTGATAATTACAAAAAACGTTTAAAAGAGTATTGGGTAGGACCATCCCAGGTGATTGAAACAGGGCTGGCTCATCCAGGAGTAGATACTGACATATATTCGAGTCTCACTCCAGCAGGGCTGCTACAATATCAGCAGCAAGGGTTGTGTACGTTCCGCTGGACCACATCCTGGCGACTGCGGTATGGGCGAACGAATTTCTGAATGAATTCATATTAACCCATGGCCAGACCAGGGGGTATTTGCCAGCTCTACTTAGGTTCAGTGGTTAGTTACTCCCGAATGAGAGGAGTTACTATTATTTATTCATCATGAATGTTTCCCTCATCTGTCAATGAAGCAGCCGTGGTTGTGGAGACTCGTTTCTCACGGCATGAAATCACAGACCTTTGAAATCTTCAAGGAATCACTCGCGTGTCTCTGAAGTAAAATATTAAGATTAAACGAGAACTTACCAGTTTGAAGTTTGATCTTTATTTTTTGAGGTGTTACGGTGAGCGATTACGTGCCCTCCGCTCCCGGCCCTCATAATTGCAAAGACCATCTGGTAGTTCTAATCTTCTCTAAGTCTTACTATGTTACTTCGACTGCTGTTAGCTGTGATTTCACACCGTTGCTTTGAAGATTGTACGCATGCGGACGCGGGGCTTCTTCACGTAATCGCTCACCGTAACTCCTCATAAAATAAAGATCAAACTTCGAACTGGTAAGTTTTCGTTTAATCGTGCTATTACAGTGGATATTCTCCAACTCACATTATTGTGGTCATCGGTCCTTGTCTCGGAAAGTTTTGCAATATAATGCTGGGAACTACATTCTGCATTTTGTACCTTGGCCTTTGCACCATCTATTGTATTTAAGTTTGACTTGATTGTATTTATGTATTGTATAGTGCTATCTGATCAGATGGCATTTCATTTAGTATACATGCGAACAGTAAACCTAAACCTATGGAGCACATACCATTTGATTTACCATGTCCCTGTGCTTGGTTTATCCTTGTGCTGGTTGTTCAGTGCATTCGTACTATCAATATTGGGGAATTGCTGCAAATTCCCACTTCATCACAAGATAGAATTCTAGATAATGTGGAATTATAGAAATTGTAGATAATGTACACAGCGTAGATAGAGATTTACAGGCAAACATTGTTAATGATGTTCCAGGCTTACACATCTTTTAACATTTTTGTGAGCAAGCACTTCGTTACCTCTCAAACGTTACATTTCTCTCCCCTTGCACTTACACTGCATTCCGTGATCCAACAAAATCTTGAAAACCTCAATCAATTCACTCCCTTGGCTTTTATGTTCCTGGTAATTGATCTCTCCTCCTAGGGTCCCAATAATATACTGATGAATCTGGTCTTCAATCCTTCTAAACAATACAGGTCATTTCTGGTTGTAGAACACAAAGTGCTGAAGTATCTCGGTTACACAAAAAAGCTGGAGAAACTCAGCGGGTGCAGCAGCATCTATGGAGCGAAGGAAATAGGCAACAGGTTATGGATAGACAATGTTTCATGTCATCACCTTGCATTTTGGAACCCAAAATGTTGCCTATCCATGTCCTCCAGAGAGGTTGCCTGACCCACTCAGTGCCAGCACGTTTTGTCCTACATAAGATTCATGTATCTGCAGTTCCTTGTGCCTCTTGTCGGGTTGAGTTGCCCAGAATGGCACGTCATCTTACAACTGGGGTCTAACCAGGACTTGTCCACATTTTCTGGCCTCTCACTTACCTGGGGTAATAACTATCTGCTACAGTTTTGGCATGTCCCTCTAATGCCTCTTACAACTACATGTCGTTGTTGTTGCTATTCCTTACCCCTTCAATCTTTTTTTATTTTCACCACTTTTTCACTTTCTGATTTCAAATTATTTCTTCCAATATTGCACAAATAGAACTGCCCATAATTCTCTCCAATGTATTCTGATAGCAGAAGTTTTATTTTAAGTTATAAGAGCAAACATAAAACAGTAGAGGCTACTAATCAAACAGACATCTGCACTTAACAGGAAGGATCAGTTGTGTGAGCCTATTTTCACTTCTACTGCAAAATGCTGTTTGTGACAAGCATACAAATGTTTACCAGACAAGAATGAGAAGACACAGGGCATGTTCCAAGTCATTGAGATATTAAGCGTAACCGCCCACTGCAGTTGTGAGGAGTATTATCTTGCACAAGAAAACAACTTTTTTACATCTGAATTTTACACCTAAATGTGGGAACTGGTATATTCTCCCGTTGATTATTAAGTTAAACATAATCACTTTCTCAGCTTCCAATTTAGTTATGGATCATGTTCCCCATAAAGGTCCATTCTGGCTCATGCTCCATCTTATAGAACCCACTCATTTTATCTTCTGCCAGTAAATTCTTATTATTCCCCAAATAGTGTGTTTGGTAATACATCATTGGCTCCATCTTCAAAATGCATCGCATTTACTCAGTAGAGCCACTTTGGCAGCATCTTCCAAATTTACTGCATCAAACAACAGGGTTTCAGCCACACTGGGTGATATCTTCACTCGCTGCAGGATCCCCACCAAGTCTTACAGCATCCCAATGTGCAATGATAATGCCTGAGATTGCAGAGAGCTATGAACACAGCCCAGTCCACAACACAAAACACACTCTCACCCCATTGACTCTATCTATACTCCATACTGCCTTGGCAAAGCTGGCTACATAATTCAGGACCACTTATACATGTGTTATTCTCTCTTCTCCCCTCTGCTCTTATGCTGAAGTTACAAAAGCTTGAAATCCCTTCCACCAGATTTAAGAACAGCGTCTTCCCCCTGTTATCAGACACTTGGACTTCATACATGCCAGTGATAAATTCCCAACCTTCCAATATACTTCTTGCAATCCTTGTACACTATTTATCTGATCTTGTTCTGTCCAGTTTTACAGAACATCTGCATAATCTAAAATGAAAAGCTGAAATTGTAATCAAAGAAGTTATTCTTCTTTGTAAGTCACTGTTTTCAGATTATGATGAATGTGATGATTTGATAACTCGGGAAATACATTCGTGAAAGTATGTAGAAATTATAAAGTAACAAAATCAATTCCAAAAGTTGCAACGTTGCACTTGTCAAAGTCCACGTCTTTACTTTCCACTCTCTTCAGTACATTCATGTTTATGTTTTTGCTGTATGAGCATAGATGACAGATGACATCTTCCTTTGAAAAAACAAGATTCTGAAAGCGAAAGAAATGTCAATTGTATTTAAGACCGTTGGTGTTGTCGCTGTTTAGATCAGTAAACAGATTAGAGCTTTAATTCATAATTGTGCGAGCTGGGATTTCATCAACAAGAATCAATATACATACAGTGCCTGATGCTTGATTGGAGGACAGTGTATTATCGCTGTTGCCTGTAATAAATGCAAACATCACAATTAAAAATGACACTGGTGGATTATGTTGATAAAGGAAACGACAAATGGAATATAAATGTCTAAAGCTAACTGCATTTTGCTCTCCCTGACAGTAGATCAACAAGACATTGAATTCCAGAAACCCATCTGTCATCTAATAACCATAACCATATAACAATTACAGCACCGAAACAGGCCATCTCGGCCCTACAAGTCCGTGCCGAACAACTTTTTTTCCCCTTAGTCCCACCCGCCTGCACTCATACCATAACCCTCCATTCCCTTCTCATCCATATGTCTATCCAATTTATTTTTAAATGATACCAATGAAACTGCCACCACCACTTCCACTGGAAGCTCATGCCACACCGCTAGCACTCTCTGAGTAAAGAAGTTCCCTCTCATATTACTCCTAAACTTCTGTCCCTTAATTCTGAAGTCATGTCCTCTTGTTTGAATCTTCCCTATTCTCAAAGGGAAAAGCTTGTCCACGTCAACTCTGTCTATCCCTCTCATCATTTTAAAGACCTCTATCAAGTCCCCCCTTAACCTTCTGCGCTCCAGAGAATAAAGACCTAACTTATTCAACGTATCTCTGTATTCAACCTATCTCTGTATGCTGATACCCCTGTATTTACAGTGACGTCACGAATGGTCATCATGAACAAGACATGATTGTAATTCAAGGTAGATTGGGCTGATCACTTCTAGCTCAGTCAGATGTTGTGCAGAAGAGCGTTCTTCAGATGACATAAACGGTGTCTTGGTTTCACTTCCCATAACCAACGACAATGTACAACCGTGTTGTAACAGCAGCCTGGATGGCACTGGTTGGATCTCTGGAGTGGCTATTGTACTCATTCAGAGTAGGCTAGGGGACTAGAACCCACTTAGAGTAGGTTAGGGGACCAAACCACACTCCCTGTAGTTCAGAAGACCAGAACACACTTGGAGAAGTCTGGGGAGGTTGAACCCACCCAGAGAAGGTTGGGCTGCTAACTGAGCCTCAGCTGACTGTCCCACTTCATGTCGATGGACAGAGTGAGGGGCTTTATCCCAGGAATGCCTGATGCTGTTGTAAGGTGGAACACTATTTTTCTCCCGGTGTTGAAGCCCCAGACGGCAATGGTAAGTCCCACGGCCATTTTAGGCCGCGCCGTGCTATATACGGCCCCGCTCCAGGCCCAAAAATCACCGTGGAGCTCCCGGCAGGCGTTCGAATGTCCCGCGGCCATTAAAGCCGCGCCGGGCGATGTACGGCCATGCCTCGGGTCGTTCCAACCCCGCGACACGGGCTGGAGAAGTTGCGTTGCGGGAGCTCCGGAAAGCGGTCTCTCACCCGGACCCACGAGCTCCCGAGATCACAGTCCACCGGATTTGCGGTTGCAGCTGGAGCCTCCGAGCACCGGGGTCGGGCCGAAGCAGCGAGCCACCACCGCTCCTCACGTTCCGAGGCCGCCCAGCCCCACGATGATGAGTCCGCAGTTTCGTAGGCTCTGGGACTGGAGCCCCCAAGTCGTTCCGGCTGGAGGCCGCTCCACGGTGCTAGGCCCCAACGACAATGGAGACCCGACAGGAAAGAAGATCGGATCTCCCGTGCAGGGAAGAGAGTTTTTAAAGTGTCTCTCTCCCCTCCTCCTCCCCGCCCCCCATATATAAACAATATAAAACACCATTCAAAAACACGAACAACTACGTTTGACTAGAAACAACACAAAAAAAGACAGACTGGCTGAAGGGGCCGCTGCAACACTTAGTCGCGCCACCACTTGACTTCACTTGTGCATTTACTTGGCTTCGCTTGAAATTGATTGAATTGACATGGATTGACTTGACTTGAAATTGATTGACTTGACTTGAAATTGATTGACTTGACTTGAAATGGATTGACTTGACTTGAAATGGATTGATTGACTTGACTTGAAATACATTGTCTTGAAATGGATTGACTTGACTTGACTTGAAATGGCTTGAATTTAGTTGACTTGAAATAGAGTGACTTGACTTGAAAAATATTGAGTTGAAATTGGTTGATTTGACTTGACTTGACCTGAAATGGATTGACTTGTAATCGATTGACGAACTGAAATGGATTTACTTCAATTGACTTCACTTGGAATGGATTGACGACATGAAATGGATTGACTTGACTTGAAATTGTTTGCATTGAATTGACTTGACGACTTGAAATTGATTGACTTGAAATGAATTGATTTGACTTCAAATAGATTGACTTGACATATGTTTTGACTTAACTTGGTTTGAAATGGACTCTGTTTGGAATGAATGATCTTGACTTGACGTGACCTGACTTGAATTGGTTTGACGACTTCAAATGGATTGACGACTTGAAATGTAATTAATTGACTTGACTTGGCTTGACTTGAAGTGGACTGACTTGAGGGCGACAGAGAGAGCGGGAGAGAAAGGGGGAGAGGGAGAGGGGAGAGGGAGAGGGAGAGAGAGATGGGGAGACAGGGGAGAGATATAGGAGGTAGGAGAGAGAGAGAGAGGGGGTAGAGAGGGAGGAAGAAATACGGAGATAGGAGAGAGGGGGGAGAGGGAGAGGGAGAGGTGGAGAGGGGTAAGAGAGAGGGGGGGAGAAGCGGGAGAGAGATGGGGGTAGGAGAGAGGGGGCAGAGATAGGGATATAGAAATGCGGAGATAGAGGTGAGAGAGAGGGGGGAGAGAGGTGGGAGAGAGAGGGGGAGAGGGAGAAGGGTGGGGAAGGGTGTAGAGAGAAAGAGACGGAGAGAGAGGGCGTGATAGATAGAGGGGGAGAGAAGTGGAGAGAGAGGGAGATTGAGAGGGAAGATAGGGGGCGAGGGGGGGGGGGGGGAAGTGGGGCGGCGAGAGGGAGGGAAGGGAGAAATAGAGAGTAGGGGAGAGAGAAACATAGATACATAGAAACATGGAGCATTGGTGCAGGAGTAGGCCATTCGGCCGTTCGAACATGCACCGCCATTGAATATGATCACGGCTGATCATCCAACTCAGTATCCCGTACCTGCCTTATCTCCATACCCCTTGATCCCATTAGGCACATGGGCCACATCTTACTCCCTCTTAAATGTAGCCAATTGACTGGCCTCAACCACCCTCTGCAGCAGAGAATTTCACAGATTGACAACTGTCTGTGTGGATTTTTTTCTCATCTCGGTCCTAAAAGACTTCCCCCTTATCCTCAAACTGTGACCCCTTGTTTTGGACTTCCCCAATACCGGGAACAATCTTCCTGCATCTAGCCTGTCCAACCCTTTAAGATAGTTTCAAGTCAAGTCAGGTCACATTAATTGATACAGCACATTTAAAACAACTCTTGTTGTTCAAAGTGCTTTACATTTGTTATAATAATAGAATATACAAACAAACTACATACATATATACATATAGTCCTCACTCAGTGGACGTCAGGAAGAGCTTTGGAGTATAGATACGTTTTTAGTCTTGATTAAAGGAGTCGATGGAGGGGCAGTTCTGATGGGAAAGGGGATACTGTTACACAGTCCAGGAGCTGCAACCGCAAAGGAGCGGTCGCCCCATAGCTTATGCCTAGACCGCGGGATAATCAGCAGCCCCAAATCGGCCGATCTGAGGGAGCTGGAGGTGGAGTGGTGGGTGAGAAGACTTTTAATGTTGGAGGAGGCAAGCCCATTGAGGGCTTTGCAGACATAGAGGATTGTCTTGAAATGTATACGAAACCGCACAGGGAGCCAGTGGGGAGAGGCCAGGATCGGGGTGAATGGGTCCCTTTTTCGGGTGCCCGTCAGGAGGCTCGCTGCGGCGTATTGAACCAGTTGCAGGCGCGACAGGGAAGATTGGCTGATGCCATTGTAAACTGAGTTCCAGTAATCCAGGCGGAGGAGATAAATGCGTGGATGATCTTTTCGAGGTCATCAAAGTGGAGGAATTGTTTTATTTTAGCGAACGTACGAAGCTGAAAGAAGCTAGCTTTTACCACGGCATTGACTTGTTTGTCAAATATTCAGTGCTGAGTCAAATATCACGCCGAGGTTTTTGACGTGAGGTTTGAGTAGTGTGGTTAGGCTTCTAAGTTTGTCTGCTATCATTTTGATTGAGTCCGAGGGGCCGAGAAGGATGACCTCAGACCTACTCTCGTTTAGTTGGAGGACGTTCTGGGCCCTCCAGCACTTTATATCCTCGAGGCAGCGGGTAAGGTTACGCAGATTTGATTGGTTTGGGGGTTTCAGGGGGAGATAAAGTTGTGTATCGTCTGCGTAGCAATGGAACGAAATGCAGTGCCTGTCATTGACTTGGCCTAAGGGGAGCATATACAGGGAGAGGCGAATGGGGCCAAGGATGGAACCTTGTGGAACCCCACAGCAGAGATTAGCAGAGATTAGAGATTGTAAGTTTCCCCCTCAATATTCTAAATTCTAGCGAATACAAGCCGAGTCTATCCAGTATTACATCATATCAAAGTCCTGACATCCCTGGAATCAGTCTAATGAACCTTCTATGTACTCCCTCTATGGCAAGAATGTCCTTCCTCAGATTAGGAGACCAAAACTGTACGCAATAATCCAGGTGTGGTCTCACCAAGGCCCTGTACAACTGCAGTAGAACCTCCCTGCTCCTAGACTCAAATCCTTTTGTCATTAATGCTGACATGCCATTAGTTTTCTTCACTATCTGCTGCACCTGCTGGTCGAATTTCAATGACGGGTGTACGATGACACCCAGGTCTCGTTGCATCTCCCCTTTTCCTAATCGGCCACCATTCAGTTAATAGTCTAATTTCCTGTTATTGTCACCAAAGTGGATAACCTCCCATGTTTCCACATTATACTGCATCTGCCATGCATTCGCCCACTCACCCAAACTAAACACTCCACTTTGTAGCCTCCTAGCATCCTCCTCACAGTTAGCACTGCCCCCAGCTTCGTGTCATCCGCAAACTTGGAGATGTTGCATTTATGTCACATGGACTGTCTCTCTCGGATGGTCACGTCGCACAGACACGTCTGCACTTTAGTCGGTTTGATCTATTTTTACTATTTTACCGTTGTAAAATTATTTTTACAAACCATGTTCTCGGGGTATATAAATCTAAATGTTATTAGTTACTTAAGTTATGACATCGGATGGAAGCTGCATACCAAATCTATTTGCACATGTGCAATTATAATAAAATATATTATTATTATTATTATTATTATTATTATTATTATTATTATTATTATTATTATTACCCTCGTCCAAATTATTAATACATATTGTAAATATTTGGGATCACAGCGCTGCCTGCCATTCTGAAAAGGACCCGTTTACTTGGATTGAGATCACTTCACTTCACTTGAAATGGATTGACTTGACGACTTGAAATAGATTGACTTGAAATGGATTGACTTGACTTGACTTGAAATGCCCAGCCAAGGTGCAGACTGTCCTGTTCGTACTGGTCCCAACTTCCTCAGAACTGGTTCCAATGCCCTAGACATTTGAATCCCTCCCATTTGCACAGTTTTTCAAGCCACGTATTCATCTGCAATATCCACCTATTTCTACTCTGACTAGCACGTGGCACTGGTTGTAATCCAGAGATTACTACCTTAGAGGTCCTACTTTTAAGTTTATCGCCGCTCCCTAAATTCACCATGTAGGACCTCATCCCATTTTTACCTATGCCGTTGGTGCCAATGTTCACCACGACAACTGGCTGTTCACCCTCCCCTTCCAGAATGCTCTGCAGCCGCTCAGTGACATCCCTGACCCATGCACCAGGGAGCCTACATACCACTCTCGTCCGCAGAAACGCATATTTATTCCCCTTATAATAGAATCCCCTATTACGAAAGACCTTCCACTCTTTTTTCTCCCCTCCTGTGCGGCAGAGCCACCCACGGTGCCATGACCTTGGCTGCTGATACGTTCCCCTGATGAGCCATCTCCCCCAACAGTATCCAAAACGGTATATCTGTTTAGGAGGGATATGACCGCAGGGTACTCCTAAATTATCTGCCTGCTGCTACGCTGGCTAGTGGCCACCCGTTCCCATTCTGTCCCCTTAATGTTTACCTGCGGTGCGGCCAACTCACTGTAACCATATAATAAATCTCGGCCTTACAAGTCCGTGCCGAACAACGTTTTACCCTTGGTCCCACCTGCCTGCACTCATACCATAACCCTCCATTCCCTTCTAATCCATATGCCTATCCAATTTATTTTTAAATGATACCAACGAACCTGCCTCCACCACTTCCACTGGAAGCTCATTCCACGCCGCTACCACTCTCTGAAGTGTACGTGCTATTCCCCAATTTATCAGCATCGTGGATGATCCAGTGTGAATCCAACCGCAGCTCCAAACGTACAATGCGGTCTGCCAGAAGCTGCAACTGCACACACTTCCTGCAAACGTAGTCACCAAGGACACCGACCATATCCCTGATCTTCCACATGTTGCAGGATGAGAAAACCATGGGACTGATCTCAACTGACATGGCTTACCCCCAAAATAAATCAACTCACTCCCACTATACAATTCTTAATTCTTTAAACTGTACCTTTACTAAAAAGCACTGAACCCTTAATTCACTGTACCCTTAATTCACTGAAACCTCAACTCACTGTACCCTTAACTCACTGAACCCTCAACTCACTGTGCCCTTAACTTACTGTACCCTTAACTCACTGTATCCTTAACTCACTGAACCTTTAATTCACTGTATCTTTAACTAACTGACCCCTTATCTCACTGTACCCTTAACTCACTGAACCCTTAATTCACTGTACCCTTATCTCACTGTACCCTTAACTCACTGTACCCTTAACTCACTGTACCCTTAACTTACTGTACCCTTAACTCACTGTACCCTTAACTCACTGTACCCTTAACTCACTGTACCCTTAACTCACTGTACCTTAACTCACTGTACCCTTAACTCACTGTACCCTTAACTCACTGTACCCTTAACTCACTGAACCCTTAACTCACTGAACCCTTAACTCACTGAACCCTTAATTCACTGTACCATTACCTCACTGACCCCTTAACTCACTGACCCCTTAACTCACTGACCCCTTAACTCACCGACCCCTTAACTCACTGTACCCTTAACTCACTGAACCCACAACTCACTGAACCCTTAACTCACTGAACCCTTAACTCACTGAACCCTTAACTCACTGAACCCTTAGCTAAATGAACCCTTGATTCACTGAACCCTTAATTCACTGTACCCTTAACTCACTGAACCCTTAACTCACTGAACCCTTAACTCAATGTACCCTTAACTCACTGAATCTTCAACTCGAAAGCAGAAATACAAACCTGGGGTTGCTCCCAACCAGCTGCATCCTCTAGTCCGCTTCCATCAATCAGTGGCTTCCTCCAGACGACTTATTTTGAAGTGTGATGGAACGTTGTATCCGTTCCTGGGCCTCCTGGGACTGTCATGTGCTGAGAGAATGGAGCCGCTGGGCTTGTTTAGAAGGATGAGAGGTGATCTTATTGAAACATATATGAATATTAAGAGTTTGGACATGCTAGAGGCAGTAAACGTTGTCGTGATGTTGGGGGAGTCGAGAACCATGGGCCACAGTTTAAGAATAATGGGTAAGCAATTTAGAACGAAAACGAGTAAACTTTCATTCTCACAGAGAGTTGTGAGTCTGGGGAGCTCTCTGGGGAGCGCGACGGAGTCCGGTTCTCTAGATACTTTATCTGGATACTTTCAAGAGAGAGCTAGATATAGCTGTTAAAGATAGCGGTCTCAGACAATATGGGGAACCGGCAGGAACGGGGTACTGATTAGGGATGATTAAATTGAATGACCGTGCTAACTCGAAGTGCCGAATGGCCAACCCCAGAACCTATTCTCTATTGTCCATTGTCACTCATAACTCTGGCTGAAATGAGAATAGCACAGTGAGACAATCTCGTAGAGTGTCGCACGTTTTCACCAACATTCATAGAAATTCATAGAACTTACAGCGTTTACTGATAACACTCTATGAGTACCCACATTTTGCACGCATTCAAAGCACGTACGGTTTGTGCACCTCGCGTCGCATTGGTTACATGCGGATTTGATAACTTTGAAATGATACACACAACAATTAAACACGTTTGCTTTAACTCTCATAATATGTAAGACTTTGGGTTAAATATATTACAAACTTGCCCAATGTTTTAATTACTTCAATAAATTGCGCCGTCAACTTTACATCCAAGATCTCCCGGGGTGGGTGTTCTCCGGTGCGGGTATTCGATGGGACACTTCCCTGTAATTACTAAGGATGTGGTTTTAATCACGGTTCACTAATGGACAATTGAGCACAGGTTATTTCTCAACTACCTTCTCTGTCTCTATCAGAAAGCCAATGTTCAAACTCGTCCGTTCCTCATTTTCCCAAAGGATTGTCTTTATATTATTGTTTAAGAAGGAACTGCAGATGCAGGAAAATCGAAGGTATTTAGAAATGCTGGAGAAACTCAGCGGGTGCGGCAGCATCTATGAAGCAAAGGCAATAGGCAACGTTACAGAGTTGATGTGGACAAGCTTTTCCCTTTGAGAATAGGGAAGATTCAAACAAGAGGACATGACTTCAGAATTAAGGGACAGAAGTTTAGGGGTAATATGAGGGGGAACTTCTTTACTCAGAGAGTGGTAGCGGTGTGGAATGAGCTTCCAGTGGAAGTGGTGGAGGCAGTTTCATTGGTATCATTTAAAAATAAATTGGATAGGCATATGGATGAGAAGGGAATGGAGGGTTATGGTATGAGTGCAGGCAGGTGGGACTAAGGGGAAAAAAATTGTTCGGCACCGACTTGTAGGGCCGAGATGGCCTGTTTCCGTGCTGTAATTGTTATATGGTTATATGGTTATATGTTTACGGGCCGAAACCCTTCTTAAAACTGATAAAGGGTTTCGGCACGAAATGTTGTCTATTTTCTACGCTCCATAAAAGCTGCGGCACCCGGTGAGTTTCTGCAGCAGTTTTGTCTTTAGATTATTGATTCGCTGTGGATTATGGAAACTCCGTCATGTGTGCCATCCCTTATTTGGCCACCCTCGTTGTTTTAAATGAAAACCACGATCACAGGTAAATCATCGGCGGAAATGAGTCGGGGAGTCAAGCGGATATTTAGTAAACGTGTCGTTTGGCTGCTCTGTGAATTTGCCGGTTCCCCAGCCATGGTGTCCCTCTGGTCGTTCACACCGAACATTGTTATTTCATGCGAAATCATCCTTGAGGTTCAAGGAAAGAAGTGAGTCGATGGCACATGAACTGTCCGAGTCGGGCTACCCACCGAGCAGTACTAGAATAATTTAATTTACTTTATCTGGGGATATACACTAATTTGGACAACGCTATATACAACTAGAGTGACAACATGGGATGAGCAGTGTCCAACTAAATGCGACGTATTTGCAACGCAGCTACTGTTGGAGACTGAGCGATAAAATAAGCGAGACAGCGGAGAAGAGTATCGCAGCTATTAGAGCGTCCACTCCATGACCCTATAGGCCCTGGTTCAGTCCTAACCCCGCCTCCTGGCTTGTGCACTTTGCGCTTTCTCTCTGGGACCACATTGTTTAGCCCGAAAGATTCCGTTACCTCCCACCTTCCAATTACAAGCAATGTGGACGTTGTGCGTCCTCTGTCAAATCCTCCGATTATGCCGCTTAATTTCGATTGTGGGGAATGGCACTGGGATTGATCCAATATATGTAGAATATAATCAATGTCAGATTAGTGTAAGTAGATGGTTGATGCTTAGCGCGGTCACATTGGGTGCCGAACCAGTTTGCGTAATGCATTTCAACAGGTCTGATTCCAATATTTGATTATGATATTTTAAATGCACCGCTTTTCATCAATTTTCAGTGTTTAATGAATCTTATTAGTCGAGCAAGGGGATGTGTTAACACAGTCAACAATTGCTTTCTAAACATCGTCTGTGTCACCGCATATATGCACGTGTTTGTGCAGCTGCTAAGTAATTGAAGAATAAATCCTATCTCCGATACAACGGTAAGAAGGTCAAAAGCACAATATCCCCAAACACACAAACGTGTATCTATTACATACAATGAATTTATCGACCATAACAGTATGAAATTTCCGGAGATAAAAAACAACAATATCACAGATTTCCTTCGATTTACCATTTCTGGATCACTGGAGCTCTTCACATGTTTCTGGTTCCGGAGTCTCCTGCGGGCTCTGCTGGCCACCACAATGTGTCTAACTGTTAAAGCATTGAGCAGCAGAATCAATACAAATGGGACACCAGGGGTAAGAAGATAATGAAGAAACTCAATCGCTGTCCAGGTCAGTGA
Organism: Leucoraja ocellata; assembly: GCA_036785375.1. NCBI lineage: Eukaryota > Metazoa > Chordata > Chondrichthyes > Rajiformes > Rajidae > Leucoraja > Leucoraja ocellata. The sequence goes on from JAWMAR010001935.1 coordinate 33,326, forward strand.
AACCATAACACGTACTTCCACGTAGCAAAACCAGGGAGTATTCGACAAGCTGTACGAAGCTGTGTACATAAAATACCAGAAAACATTCTTTACAACGCTGAGTGCACTCACCGTGCCCAGAACAACAGACGCTGTTTTCTCGGTGCAATACCTATGCCTCAGCTTTTGACAACAGATGGCAACAAATCGGTCAAAGGTGAAGGAGACGGTGAACCACACCGAACAGTCGGTCACTGCGTAAAGCAGGACGGCGTGAATATTACACAGGCGGATGGATCTCACAAATGTTATATGATGAGCAATCGGAATCTGTCTCAATATCAGGTCAAAGATAATGACCAGTAGATCCGCCGCTGCCATGGCCACCAGGTAGCGGGTCACACAGCTGGAGAGACCACACTTTCCTCGACACAGGACCACAATTGTCACCAGGTTCACTGTGATGCAAAAACAATGATCATAGTTCAAGGGCAAGGTGATTGCAAACTCCGCATTATGAGATTTACATGAATTAAACGCCGTGATCAAACACACTTTACTTGGATGAAGATCATCAGCGATTTCAACATTACATCTGTGATTCCGGAAGCAAAGAACAATGTTATGGGTCTCAATGAATAACGTTAATAATACGATATGGGTAATGCACTGAGTAATATAAACATCCATAGCAACAACGCGGACTGTTTATGCATTGTGAATGCGTGTAGATCACCCCACACATGTGGTTCTGTATCAGACAGGAACCCGGATTACATTGTCGTGAATCAGATTGGCGTTTACCATGCAGTTGGTAAGTATCGATTAACTTCCATTTTGCAATTCACTCAGATGATGCCTATCTTTGACATTATCCGAAGGGAATGTGTGATTTATGGTATCTTTGAGCTTGGAGTGGAGGTGCAATTGAGGAAGGAGAACTGTGATATCATATGACTGCACTATTGTCAAGTTACACAGAGATCATTTAGAGAAGGAACACAGCCCGTTCTCCACACACTGTGAAGTACATCCCACGGTACCACGGTGGAACTTTCTGTTACACAGAGATCATACAGAGAGGTAACAAAGCCCGTTCTCCACACACTGTGAAGTACATCCCACAGTACCACGGTGCAGTGGAACTTTCTGTTACCCGGAGATCATATAGAGAGGGAACAAAGCCCGTTCTCCTCACACTGTGAAGTACATCCCACAGTACCACGGTGCGGTGGAACATTCTTTTCAAACGAAGTTTTGGAAATCACTCAATCGACCTAAACGACAAACATGAAATTATATCTGGAACGCAGATTTTAATTCCACGGTAGCCACAGAGAAGGTCAGTTGATGCAAAGCGGAGACTGGGAAGATTTCGACAGAAACACGATTCGGTTCGAGATGTTTAATCATTCACATTGAGTCTGCAGTTGTAGACGCTCTCCGCAATTCACCCGATCCTGCTGTGATAATGTAAGGCAGGAAATCACCCAGTGAAAGGGCACTGAATTGAAACATTGACCGGCACAGCTGCTGCCCCACTTACTTGTGTTAAACTTAAATGTTTCCTTTAACATTAAGAATTTCCACCATCCACGGTGAATTTGTATGTTCCATCATTTCAGCTGGAACTGGACCATGGGTCATAATGGACGCAACACAACGTGACTGTGCTCGATATTAATCAATGCAAACACCGAGAAGTTGCCGTTCTCACCGTTTAATCCTGTAAAATGCGATGTTCAACGTGTCTGTCACAGCAAAAATCGCTCGCGCCTCATTAATCCCTCGGCAGAATGAAATTATAGAATTTGAAATTAAAAGAGCGAGTTTCGAGAGACATACAGCCAGATACTCAAATATTCGCAGCGTAAACGACAGCTCTACTCACTTACCGGGAACACCGAGAATAGCCAGGATCGGGTAGTAGATCTTTTCGATCTCATATATGACTCTAACAGTCTCATATACGTCCATCTCCTTGTCACCGCTTTTCCTCCAATGACATCTAGGTGAATACCTTATTTGATTATGGAATGGCTGAAAGGAAAATGTTCCCTTTTTTGAAGATAAATGAATGTCCCTGCGGGGGTGGGGGGGGGGGGGGGGGGGGGGGGGGGGGTTGTGTGTCATTAATTCCATGTTGATCAAAGTCGCTGAACAAAGCTCTGGTTGCATAATATTGTGAAGGAAGTACCACGTGGTTATTCACGTCATGCTCCACAACGCTGAACAATTGTTCGGGCACTTCGGATAAAGCAAATATTCACCGCACAAGTATTCACCCGCCATTGCGATTTCTCCAAACCGTTCATCTCCCATCCTCAGCCGATTGGGCTTTATCTGTCAAAGTTGAATCAAATCCTAAATATATAAATGGAGCGTTGCATATCGAACCCTCTACTTTTTGCGTTTGCTTTTGCAATCTATATTTGTACATGAAACACTTCCCACACTAGTGACAGGAGCTACATTCAAGTGTTCGTTCGCTGTGATAATTAAGCTTGGAGACGTTCACAGCTCCTACACTGAGAATCATATACTTATTTGGTCTGACTATATTGTTTAAGTTAACGTGATCCCCATGGATATTTCGAAATATGTTTTAACTGACTGACTCACGAGATTATTCCTTTAAGTCGCAGCCAGTAGTGGCTGACAGGCATATAGTCATAGACAGCGTGGAAATAGGCTCTTCGGCACACCCTGCCCACAACGGCCAACATGTAATCGCTATACTAGTCCAACCTACCCGCGTGATGTCCATATCAATCTAATCTGTACTGTCCATTGTTATATTCAGATCGGCAGAATGGATAACAATTTACATGCAGGTTGCCAGGATCACGAGAGCGAGTTTTGTTACCCAACATTCCCTGCTTATATACAACACCACTCATGGACATATACAAGAATATGCATGACTATATTACACTGCTCTCCTTTTTAAAGAATTAAATCTAAGTACACAGTTACAAGTTTTTTTGTTGTGATACCTGATTTAAACCAGTATTCATGAAATATTAAATGATAGACATAATATATTTATTTTACATATTTACACATTTTCGCTTTACCTAGACAGTGAGTTACTTAACCTAGACACCTAATCTGATTACTGGTTTACGGATCCTGCCTGATCGTCTAACAGTAACAGGTGTAACAGCTTTAGGTGTTGACTCAACTGCAGTCTTTTTTTGCTCTGTTTTAGTACCCTGACTTTGATCAGAGGGATCCGTTGCTTTGTCTGTACTATCTGAACTTTGTGTTTCAATCACAGTTGTCTCTTCCAACTTACATTCAGATAAAGACTCAGGGATTACACTTCATGCTCATTTTATGTTTCATCTTTGGCTAGAATGATTTGATCAACATGAACACTTTTGTTCCCATCTCCACCTTCAACTAAATATAGTTTTGTTGAACACATTTCCACTATTTTCCCCACATCCCATATTTCTTGACAGGACTGGTTGGGAGGACTGAGAACACGAACCTGCTCATTTGGCTTGAAGTACCGCTTCTTCTTGTGGGCGTCAAAATGGCGTTTTTGACTTAATTGTTTTTACTCAACTCTCAAGGTCAAATTGTGTTGAACAAGACTTAGGCGTATTCTTAGCCTTCCCTTCATCAACAGTTCTGCAGGCGAGTAACCTGTTGTTGTATGTGGTGTGGTTCTGTACTTCAGCAAGAAACTAGCCAAACGATGCCTCATGCTGAGCTTTGAACTACCCTGCAAAACCCGTTTCTTTAAAGCACCTTGACAATTCTAACATACCTTTTTGCCGCCCCATTGAAAGCTGGGTGGTATGCGAGAACATAACAAGTATAGAAGTTGGGATGTAATTATAAAATTGTACAAGGCATTGGTGAGGCCAATTCTGGAGTATGGTGTACAATTTTGGTCGCCTAATTATAGGAAGAATGTCAACAAAATAGAGAGAGTACAGAGGAGATTTACTAGAATGTTGCCTGGGTTTCAGCAACTAAGTTACAGAGAAAGGTCGAACAAGTTAGGGCTTTATTCTTTGGAGCGCAGAAGGTTAAGGGGGGACTAGATAGAGGTCTTTAAAATGATGAGAATGATAGACAGAGTTGACGTGGATAAGCTTTTCTCACTGAGAATAGGGAAGATTCAAACAAGAGGCCATGCCTTGAGAATTACGGGACAGAAGTTTAGGGGTAACATGAGGGGGGACTTCTTTACTGAGAGAGTGGTGGCTGTGTGGAATGAGCTTCGAGTGGAAGTGTGGAGGCAGGTTCGTTTTTATCATTTAAAAATAAATTGGATAGTTATATGGACGGGAAAGGAGTGGAGGGTTATGGTCTGAGCGCAGGTACGTGGGACAAGGGGAGAATACGTGTTCGGCACGGACTAGAAGGGTCGAGATGGCCTGTTTCCGTGCTGTAATTGTTATATGGTTATATGGTTATATAAGTGTGTTTTTCCGCTGCATGAACTCTTTAAACCACTCTGAACGAAACTGAGGACAGTTAGTAGAAACAAGTTCTTCCGGTAAACCATGGCATGTATAAATGCATCTCAGCTCATCTATGGTACGCTCAGTAGTCATGTCAAGTCGTCAAGTCTAGTTTATTCGTCACATACACATACGAGATATGCAGTGCATGACCCCATATGCTTAACATCAATCCATTTGGAATGACTATCCACCAGCACCAGAAAGTAATCATAACGCTTTCACGAAAATCTTCATGAACTCTCTGGGAAGGTCTACTTGACCATGACCAGGTTTGCAGTGGTGTTTTGGTGGTTTACTCCGGCAATGTTGTCAGACGCTACATTTGCTCACCAGTGATTCGATGTCACTGTCAATACCAGGCCAATCCACAAAACGTCTGGCAATTGACTCCATGCTTACAATGCCTGGATGTTCGGCATGAAGTTCTTTTCTAATTTTGTTTTTCTCAGACTCTGGTACAACCACTCTGTAACCCCACTTACTAAACTCCTGCTCACATGATAATTCATGGAGTCGATTATGGAAAGGCTTCAGCTTTGAGTTCAGAACTGAGTTCTATCCACTATGGATTTCGGTCCATCTGTTCAATATCTGTTTATAGGCCCACCAACACAGTGCATTTCTTTGTTTCTGCTACAATTACCGTTACAGTCACTGGAAAGTCTTCATCTACAAATTTCAGTGTGTAGATTGAGTTCTCACTTCGCACGTCAGAGTTCGCATGGGGCAACTGGGACAACGCATCTGCAACTGCGGTTCACTTGGAGCTACTATATTCAATGTTGTAGATATACTCGGACAGCGAAATTGCCCAGCGCTGCATCCTTGATGCCGCCATGGAAGGTGTAGCTGACTTGGTGCCAAGTATCACTAGTAGCGGCTGGTGATCATTCACTTGGGTGAATGGTCTGCCGAGAAGAAACTGAAGGAATTTCTTGATTCCAAACACTATGCAGAGTGCTTCCTTTTCTATCTGCGCATAATTGCTTTCACTCGATGACAGAGTGCGGGATGCAAACGCAATAGACTTTTCCTGCCCGTCATTCATTATGTGGCAGATCACTGCACCTACACCATAACTTGAAGCATCACAAACAAGTTTCATCTCGCGTGTCGTATCGTTGTGAACAAGAAGTTTGCCACTTGTCAAGTTCTCCTTGCAGATGTCAAATGCACGTTGCGGTTCCTTTCCCCACGTCCATTTCACATCTTATGTAGCAGATGATGTAGTGGCTTTAGCACAGTTGCTAAATCTGGAAGGAATCGTGAATAGAACTGCACCATCCCACGGAATGATCGTAACTCTGACACATTGTTGGGTTTTGGAGCATTTACTATTACCTCAACTTTCGCCTTCACGGGGCGAAGTCTGTTGTCATCTCCTTTGAGTCCAAGGTAGACTGTCATTGACTGCAAATGTACATTTACGTTGTCGCCGTTTGACATGGTGGCTGTTCTGTCGTGTGAGAACTTGCTTAAGGATTTCCAGATGTTCTACCGTGCATTCTGTGAATATCACAGGTCATCCTGGTTGTACACTCAGTGTGGAATGCCCTGTTACATTTTGTCCATCACAGCCTGGAAATGTTTTGGGGAAGATTTCACACCGTAGCGCAGCTTTGTACATGAATGCAAGTCCTAATGTGTGTTGATAGTCGTACTGCTGACTTTCCTTGTCAACATTGAGTTGGGCATAAGCGTGAAACAAGTCCAGTTTAGTGAAGGCTCTTGCTCCGCTAACTTCTGCGTAAAGATCTTGCGAGGTTGGTAACGGATGTTATTTGTCATCAACGGATTGGTTGATTGTGACTTTGTAGTCATCACATAATCGAACAGTTTTGTCGGCCTTGGGTACGGCTACAATTAGCGTTGCCCAGTTACTCTGGTCTGTCTTCACGAGTACTCCATTACGCCCTAATCTGTCGAGTTCTACCTCCACTTGATGCTTTAGTGCATATAGTACATGTCTTGGTCGACAATGAAATAGGTTTCACATCTTGCCTAAGTGGAATGTGCGCAGAGTACCCTGTTATTTGCATGTACCAGTCAACAAAACATGTTTGCATGTTTGCTTGTAACGTTTTCATGACGTGATTTGGACAAATGGACTCTGAAAATGTTTTTCCAGTCTAACTCTATTATAATCAGCCAATCCTTTGACAGGAGGGTTGGTTTATTTCTGTAGCTGACCACTATGACGGGCAGTGTTACTGACGGACCATAATTCTGAACTTTACAGTTCATTTGTCCACAAGTCTCCAAAACTTCGCCCGAGTAGGTTGTCATCTTGACCTTACTCTCAAACAATGGTGTCTGTGGGAACTGTGTTTGGTTCAGGTCTTTGCTCATGACCGAACAATCTGCTGCCGCGTCAATACACGTATCCGTTAACTGTTCATTCATCAATAGTTTCGTACGAAAGTCCTTGCATAGGCTGGTCAAGGCCTATCCATTTTGTTTGCATAAATGGTGTATAACCCAAGTTCATTTCTATCTGAGTTCATCTCCAGGTTGTGAACTAATTTCTGGTGTTGTCGCTTGATTCCCGCAGATTGTTGGTTTCCTGTGTTATGTTTGGCCCGACATGCTGGGGTGATATGGCCTTTTTTTCTAGCAGTTATAACACTTGGCCATTTTGAACTGATAAAATTGGGATGAGTGATTACCGTTGCAACGATAACAACTGGCTGAACTCGCCATACTTTGGTTTTGGTTTAACACCTCTTGCTTTGACCATAGGCACTGCCTTGTGACTGTAAACGGCCACTGCAGTCCATGGTGGACGAAACTCGCGAGCATTCTTTGATGCCATCTCCATTGCTGCCAATCTTGCATGCTTTCTCGATTGTAAGATCTGGAGTGTTCACGAGTTTGGACTGAATTCGTTCATCCACTGGACCACAAACAAATCTGTCACGTAGTGCGCATCCGAGAAAGGCTCCAACGTTACAGCGCAAAGTCACGTTTTTCAAGGCAAAAATGTACTAATTGATTGTCTCATCCAGCTTCTGGTTTATAGTGCGAAATATATAGCTTTCTGCAATTTCCAGAGGCTTTGGTTGAGGTGCTCCTGCAACTTCTTTATAATGTCATTGACTGTCACGTCTTTTTGCCTTTAAGGGTGCAAGGTGATTCACGAGTGTGCCGTACACGTCAGGACAGATCTCTGTGAGCAGAATCGCTATCATGCGTTCGCAAAGGTCCTTATTTGTTTCAGCCACTATGTCTCCTTCACCACTAAACTCCATTATGTTGTATGCCGTTAGAAACATGTTTGTTCTCTCCACATGGGAGCTGAACGTCTCTCTACACTTGTCAACATTGCCAAGGTTTCCAATATAGCCCGTGGACGTTGCATCGTGTCGTTCTCTTCTATTTTGTCCGTTAAATGTAGCCTATTTCCTGTCTGTTCAGGTTTGTCAAATCACCTAACACTTAGCTGTACAAAGGCTCACCTTGAGCAACTCGACAAAAAAAAAATCTTACACAAACCCAAGGACGACATCTTGCCACACAGACACAACATAGAGAGAGCATGACAAATTATCGACGATTTGTCCAACTGCTGTTTGAAACTACAGTCCCCCGCAGAGAAGGGTCTGTGGCCTATCGTGCCCAGCTCGCAAACAACCGCGGCACACTCGATATTTACTGTTTAAAACGTTAAACAATACTGCATGTTGCACAGCCGTCATGCATCGTATTTAAAGGATGAGTTCACAATTCTATCCCATCCTCGTCGCCAATTGTGTTATATTCCGGAAGCAAGAATGAGTAACAAATTACACTCAGGTTGCCTGGATCACGAGAGTGAGGTTTACTACCCAACATCCCCTGTTTATTTTGAACACCAACGCATTAACGTATACATGAATATGCATGAATACATTATACTGGTGAAACGTTATAGAAACATAGAGACATAGACAATAGGTGCAGGAGTAGAGGCCATTCGGCCCTTCGAGCCTGCACCGCCATTCAATATGATCATGGCTGATCATCCAACTCAGTATCCTGTACCTGCCTTCTCTCCATAACCCCTGATCCCTTTAGCCACAAGGGCCACATCTAGCTCCTTCTTAAATATAGCCAACGAACTGGCCTCAACTACCTTCTGTGCCAGAGAATTCCAGAGATTCACCACTCTGTGTGAAAAATGTTTTCCTCATCTCGGTTCTAAAAGATTTCCCCCTTATCCTTAAACTGTGACCCCTTGTTCTGGACTTCCCCAACATCGGAAACAATCTTCCTGCATCTAGCCTGTCCAACCCCTTAAGACCCATTAAGAATGATTGTAAGTTATACCCCGCTCGCATCCACTCCCTGCACACAATGGGTGTTATCACCGAATGCATGTAACCTGCAAAGCCAAAGGTCTTCGGGAGGATGGAAGAAGCCGAAGCAATTGGAGGAAATTCACAGGGAGGCAAGCAGTTGGTGCAAACGCGAAACAGATAGCACCTTAGGCCAGGATCGAACCCGGCGTTTTGGCGCTGTGATTCAGTAGCTCTACTACCTTCGCCAATGCGACGACCTTGTGTATCTCGTGTAAGTCTCACATCACTACTCTCAATATGTTTTTAATGGTGAAAGTAAGTCTGATTCAGTAACCACCGTTCTCACACTCGCTGCCTTCTTCACAATCTACTGTAACTAAATCTCAACTGTTCGATAAAGTATGTGTATATGTTGGGAGGTCATGTTGCAGTTGTATAAGACGTTGGTGACAAGGCATTTAGAATATTGTGTTCCATGTTATAAGAAAGATATTGTCAAGCTGGAAAAGGTTGAGATAATATTGACGATGATACTGCTAGCACTAGAGGGTGTGAGCTAGAGGGGGAGTTTGAGTACGCTGGATCTCCATTCCTTGGTGCGCAGGAGGATGACGGGTGACCTTATAGAGGTGTAGATATTCATGAGAGGTCTAGAATGGGCAGATTCACACTCTTGCCCAGGTTAGGGGAATCGAGGACCAGCGGGCATAGGTTCAATATAAAGGGGGACATATTTAATTGGATTTCGAGGGGTGACTTTTTCACACTAAGGGTGGTGGGTGTATGGAACAAGTTGCCACATGAAGCAGCTGAAACTGGGACTGTCCCAACAACTAAGATACATTTAAACGAGTACATGGATAGGTCTGGTTTGGAGGGATATGGACCAAGCGCAGGCAGATGGGACCTCGGTAGCTGGAGCATGTTGGTCGGTTGGGCCAAGTTGGGCCAAGCGCCTGTTTCCACTGTCTTATCACTATGACTCATTGACTCTTAAAGTGCCAATAATTAGGGGTTACTTAGAGAATGTATTAAATGATTGAAAAGGAAAAGGAAATACATTGACACATGAAGGGGCATCTTGTTGGTCTAGAAGGCAAGAGAGGAGGGAAGCCTAGCACGTGTAAAGAACAGTGAGACGTGTACTTGAAGTCCTGTCAAGCGCAGGGCCACGGACCAGCGCAAAGATTCACATTTTGGACTATTTGCATACGAGGGATCAAGCGACCTCCTTTGTTGCTGAAAAAGCTGCTTGATTCCAACATCCTGCCGATCGACCTCTATTGCCGCAGGTCAATGGCAATCTTGATATGTACTTCACCCTCATTTGTCCAAATTAACGTGTGTGGGTTAACGTTGTGCTGATATCGTATTAATCACGCGCTGAGTCGTTTGTTTAACGTCCGACAATTCGCGGTGAGTGGATGGATCCTGGCACTAACACTCGGCCAGTCACACGGTGAGCAGCGCATGTCTGACATTAACCGGATTCAGAGGGAATAGACTGGCGTAAGCCTGCGAGCCCTCTAGTGGACATGTAGTGGAATAACAGGGCTGTTAAACTCAACCAGTTCCTCACTTGATTCCTAGTTAGATTTCCAGAAGGTCCCACCAGAAAACATGGTTCGATTTTTAAACGCGGCCGCTGTATTGGAGCTCGCAAATTTAGGCGAAGTTATACGTCGCGATTCGTAAGTCAATCATAGAAGCATTTAAGCATAGAGTGCTACAGCGAAGAAACATACCATTCGGCCCAACATGCCCACACCGGCCAACATATCCCAGCTACAACAGTCCCACCTGCCTGCATTTGGTCCATGTACCTAAAACCTGATCTATCCATGTACCCGTCCATATACTTTTAAATAATGGGATATTCCTAGCCTCAACTACCTCCTCTGGTAGGTTGTAGCATACACCCACCAAACTGTGTGTGAAAACGCTATCCCTCATAAACCTACTAAACCTACATCCTCTGGACCTCGATTCGCCTCATCTGGGTTTAAGAGATGCTGTGTATAAAACTGAACTATTCCCATCATGATTTTGTACATCTCTATAAGATCACCCCTCATCATCCTCCGCTCCACGGAATAGAGACCCAGCCTACTCAACCTCTCCATGAGCCAAGACCCACTAGTCCTGGCAACATCCAACAATTGTTGGAAGTGGAAGCAGATTTTGGAATTACATTGTAAATAACCATATAACCATATAATAACCATATAACAGTTACAGCACGGAAACAGGCCATCTCGACACTTCTAGTCCGTGCCGAACACATATTCTCCCTTAGTCCCATATACCTGCGCTCAGACAATAACCTTCCATTCCCTTCCCGTCCATATAACTATCCAATTTATTTTTAAATGATAAAAACGAACCTGCCTCCACCACCTTCACTGGAAGCTCATTCCACACAGCCACCACTCTCTGATTAAAGAAGTTCTGCCTCATGTTACCCCTAAACTTCAGTCCCTTAATTCTCAAGTCAGGTCCCCTTGTTTGAATCTTCCCTACTCTCAGTGGGAAAGCCTTTCCGCGTCAACTCTGTAAAGAATTCTCACGTTTTCTCTTGTTTGGAGTTTGTTACTAATCTGTCAGCAGTTATTGGCGAATCCGCGAGAGACGAAGATTCTCCGCAGTGTCTCATTTGAATGATCGGACTTTGTAGGATGTGCCGGGTGCGTTCATTCCCTGTGTGATGGATCTCTCCGTAATCGTTCCCCGTGAGCACACCATGTGATGCTGGCATTGTGTTATTGCATTGTATTTTATTAATTTAGTTTAGTTTACAGATACAGCTTGGACACAGGTCCGCAGATTCCACGAGGACGATGAATGTTCATCCGGTTACGCCAGCTACACGTTCGCATTCACACACTCACTGCACAATCGGAATAATTCACACAGTCCAATTAATCTGAAAACTCGCATATTTTGTGATGTGGGAGGAAACCACAACACCCGGATGAAACCCGCGCGGTCACAGAGCTAATGTACAAACTCCCCACAGACAGCACCCGAGGTCAGGATAAATGCCCGGTCTCGTGCGCTGTGAGGCAACAACAATATCAGCGGTGTCACTGTGCCGCCCTTGTATACGTTGTGTCTGATCACATCAGTATACTCAACATGTGCCTAAGTGGACAAGGTATCAGATTCGGTAACTGCCCGATCTACTCTAAGTACATTCTGCGCTGCATACAGTATATCTCAGATCTTCTGTATAGTGTGTCGGGGGAATACCGTTCGTCGAAAGGGAGACAAAATATGCGGATAATTAGATGATTCATTGAAACGAGGGCATTTTTCCACACAAGATGTGGCGTAGAATGTAACAGGATGCCGAACACGGTGGGAGAGGCAGCAACTTTTCACGATTGAACAGCGTGGTGGCATGGTGGCGCAGCGGTAGAGTTGCTGCCTCACAACGGCCGAGACCCGGGTTCGATCCTGACTATTGATGTTATCCGCACTGAGCTCATGCGTTCTTCCAGGCGCCGCCAGGTGTTATCTCCGGTGGGCCAAAAAGCCCGTTTGCATGCGGTATCTCCTAAAAACAAGAAGATACGTACTTGGAGTGTTCGGCCACAGGGTTGGTTCGGTAGCAATGTTATAAACCACCCGGTAAAGTGACTGGACACCACACTGGTTCAGTATGAATTACAATGGGCGGGAATGAGCTGCCTTCAAGGAAGTTCTGCTCAACACAATCCACAAACGGGGACCTCAACATCGCTGCGTTTGTGCGGATTCAGACTCTGAGCCGTTTCTTTCAGTTTCCAGCTCGTTTGCCGTGTACACAATAATTGGGATGGAGGTGATGTGAATATATTTCAGACCCCTAAGTGCACTCTGTCGACCATTGATACAATGTTTTAGGCACCGATTGTTGTAGATTCCTCGATGATGGGGAAGTCAATACCCGTGATGGATTGGGCAGTGTTAATCACATGTTGCAATCTCCTTCGCTCTTGGCATTCAGGTTGCCGACCCATGTCGTGATGCAACCAGACAACATGCTCTCTACTGTACATAGAAACATAGAAACATAGAAATTAGGTGCAGGAGTAGGCCATTCGGCCCTTCGAGCCTGCACGCCATTCAATATGATCATGGTTGATCATCCAACTCAGTATCCCGTACCTGCCTTCTCTCCATACCCTCTGATCCCCTTAGCCACAATGGCCACATCTAACTCCCTCTTAAATATAGCCAATCAACTGGCCTCGTACGTTCGTTAAAAATAACCTTTTATTTATTGACATTTATTATTAATCGAAGCGAGCTGCTCGAAGATCAGTTACAGATTCCTGAACTATGATGCACTGATCTATTCCTGGAGAATAATTCCTGCGTGTTATGCAATATCGAGGTTTTAACTATGGGGACATCCAGTGGCCGGCGTGTGAACTGCAAGTAATCGCGGCCTCACAAAGGTCTTGTAAACGGTAATATAACGTCCCATCATCTGCGCTTAATGTAGTAACTAGTGAAAAGCATTGTGGCAAAATCTTCATTACAATCTTAACGACCCTCGACTCCAAACTCAGAGAAATATGACGTGAACTCCTCGATCTCCCCGGTCTGCTGTACTCCGCAGGGTCGAATAGATCATTGAGAAGGACGTGGCATGACTTACCAAAATAATCACAAATAAACAAATACCTATATTACTAAAACTAAGATCTTGACCACTTTCGACTAACTGTTTCGTGATTTCCGAGGGAATGCAGCCACTTACAGCCAACATTTTTGGCCACGTCGCTCAGCGCCCACCTCCGCCAGATTGGACGGGAGGATTTTTCCCATCGATGAAAAAACAGAAAGATATTAATGATTTATTTAAAAAATCGCCATTCTCTCTGCTGCTCCCGCTCGCGTCATAAAACCCGACAGTGTCGTCCCTCACTCAGTCTCTGTGAGGCGGAGGAAGCGAAAGGGTCACTGCTCTCTGAGCTGCGAATAACACTGAATGCACGTTCACTGCACGGTGAGTCCCCTCGATGTGGTTTTCAGAAAACGTGTTGGTTGCATGCAAAGTATTTGCCCAATTAGCTTGGCTTTTAAAGGGGTTTCAGAAAATGTGTTTGTCACCTTGCAAAGTGTTATTCCAACTAGTAGAGTGGATAAGGGAAAACCAGTGGATGTTTCATATCTGGACGTTCAGAAGGCTTTCGACACGGCATTGGGGGTTCAGTATTGAGGTGGATAGAGAACCTGGCAGACAGGAAGCAAAGAGTAGGAGTAAAAGGGTCCTTTTCAGAATGGTAGGCAGTGACTAGTGGGGTACTGCAAGGCTCAATGCTGGGACCCCAGCTATTTACAATATATATTAATGATTTGGACGATGGAGTTGAATGCAACATCTTCAAGTTTGCGGATGGCACGAAGCTTAGGGGCAGTGATAGCTGTGAGAAGGATGCTAGGAGGCTACAAGTTGACTTGGATAGGTTGGGTGAGTGGGAAAATGCATGGCAGATACAGTATAATGTGGATAAATGTGAGGTTATCAGCTTTGGTGGCAAGAACAGGAAAGTAGACGATTATCTGAATAATGGCCGATTAGGAAAAGGGCAGATGCAACGAGACCTGGGTATCATTTTAAACTGAATAAGGGGGGTGTGGTTTCAAATGGGATAGTCGAGGATGGAGGTAAAGGGAAATGGTTTCTTAAATGTGTGAGCGGAGAGACAGAGGGGTGTAAAATGAGGGTAGAAGCAACAGGTAGCAAGGTGAAAAGTAAAAGTGGCAGACAGACAAATCCAGGGCAAAAATCAAAAAGGGCAAAATTTTCAACATAATTGTATAAGGGGTAAGGTTTTGTAAAAACAAGCCTGAAGGCTTTGTGTCTCAATGCATGGAGCATTCTTAATAAGGTGGAAGAGTTGAAAATTGCAGATAGCTATTAATGACTATGATATCGTTGGGATCACGGAGACATGGCTCCAGGGTAACCAAGGCTGGGAGCAGAACATCCAGGGATTATGCAATATTCAGGAGGGGTAGAGAGCCAGGATAAAGGAGGTGGGGTAGCGTTGCTAGTTAGATAGTAGATAACGCAATATAAAGGAAGGACATTAGCTTAGAGGATGTGGAATTGATATGGGTTGAGCTGCGAAACACTAAGGGGCAGAAAACGCTAGTGTTAGTTGTGTACATTCCCGCTAACAGTAGTAGTGGATTTGCGGATGGCATCAAATAGGAAATTTCAAATGCGTGCAACGAAGCTAAAACTGTTATAATGGGTGACTTCAATCTACTTATAGATTGGGTGAATCAAATTGGCAAGGGTGCTGAGGAAGAGGATTTCTTGGAATGTATGCGGGATAGTTTTCTAAACCAACATGTAGAGGAACCAACGAGAGAGCAGGCTATTCTAGATTGGGAATTGAGTAATGAGGAAGGCTTAATTAGCAGTCTTGTTGTGCGTGGCCCCTTGGGCAAGAGTGACCAGAATATGGTTGAGTTCTTCATTAGGATGGAGAGTGACAATGTTAATTCATAAACAAGGGTCCTGAACTTAAAGAAATGTACCTTTGAGGGTAAGAGACGTGAATTGGCCAAGATAGACTGGCAATTGATTCTTAAAGGGTTGATGGTGGATATGCAATGCACGGCATTTAAATACTGCATGGACTACTAGACTACTAGAGGAGGGGCAGTGTTGGACCTCCTGTTAGGAAATGAGACGGAACAAGTGGCGGAGGTATGCGTTGGGGAGCACTTCGGGTCCAGTTATCACAATACCATTAGTTTCAATACAATTATGGAGAGGGTCAGAACTGGACCTAGGGTTGAGATTTTTGATTGGAGAAAGGCTAACTTTGATGAGATGCGAAATGATTTAAAAGGAGTGAACTGGGACATTTTGTTTTATGGGAAGGATGTAGAAGCTTAATGGAGGACATTTAAAGGATACATTTTAAGAGTACAGAATCTTTATGTTCCTGTTCGGTTGAAAGGAAACAGTAAAATTTGGAAAGAGCCCTGGTTTTCAAGGGAAATTGGACATCTTGTTCGGAAAAAGAGGGAGATGTATAATAATTATAGGCAGCATGAAGTAAATGAGGTGCTTGAGGAGTATAAGGAATGTAAAAAGAATCTTAAGAAAGAAATTAGAAAAGCTAAAAGAAGACATGAGGTTGATTTGGCTAGTAAGGTGAAAGTAAATCCAAAGGGTTTCTACAGCTATATTAATAGCAAAAGGATAACGAGGGATAAAATTGGACCATTGGAGAGACAGAGTGGACAGCTATCTGCAGAGCCAAAAGAGATGGGGGAGATATTGAACAATGTATTTTCTTCGGTACTCACCAAGGAGAATGATATTGAATTATGTGAGGTAAGCGGAAACTAGTAGAGTATCTATGGATACTATGAGTTTCAAAGTAAACGAATTAATGACACTTTTAAAAAATATAAAAGTGGATAAGTCTCCAGGTCCTGACAGGATATTCCCTAGGACATTGAGGGAAGTTAGTGTAGAAATAGCCGGGGTTATGACAGACATATTTCAATTATCATTAGAAACGGGAATAGTCCCAGAAGATTGGCGTACTACGCATGTTGTTCCATTGTGTAAAAAGGGTTCTAAGAGTAAACCTAGCAATTATAGACCTGTTAGTTTGACTTCAGTGGTGGGCAAATTAATGGAAAAGATACTTAGAGATAACATATATAAGAATCTGGATAAACAAGGTCTGATTAGGAACAGTCAGCATGGATTTGTGCCTGGAAGGTCATGTTTGACTAATCTTCTTGATTTTTTTGAAGAGGTTACTAGGGAAATTGACGAGGGCAAAGCAGTGGATGTTGTCTAAATGGACTTCAGAATGGCCTTTGACAAGGTTCCTCATGGATGGTTGGTTAAGAAGGTTCAACTGTTGGGCATAAATGCAGGAGTAGCAAGATGGATTCAACAGTGGCTGAATGGGAGAAGCATTAGGGTAATGGTGGATGGTTGTTTGTCGGGTTGGAGGCAGGTGACTAGTGGGGTGCCTCGTGGATCGGTGTTGGGTTCTTTGTAGTTTGTCATGTACATCAATGATCTGGATGAAGGTGTGGTAAACTGGATTAGTAAGTATGCGGATGATACCAAGATAGGGGGTGTTGTGGATAATGAAGAGGATTTCCAAAGTCTACAGAGCGATTTAGGCCATTTGGAATAATGGGCTGAAAGACGACAGACGGAGTTTAATGCTGATAACTGTGAGGTGAATCAAAAGAGGACGTACATGGTAAATGGTAGGGAATTGAAGAAAGCAGTTGAACAGAGGGATCTGGGAATAACTGTGCATAGTTCCTTGAAGGTGGAATCTCATATAGATAGGGTGGTAAAGAAAGCTTTTGGTATGCTAACTTTTATAAATCAGAGCATTGAGTATAGAAGCTGGGATGTAATATTAAAATTGTACAAGGCATTGGTGAGACCAAATCTGGATTATGATGTACAAATTTCGTCGTCCAATTATAGGAATGATGTCAACAAAATAGAGAGAGTACAGAGGAGATTTACTAGAATGTTGCCTGGGTTTAAACAACTAAGTTACAGAGAAAGGATAAATAAGTTAGGTCTTTATTCTCTGGAGCGCAGAAGGTTAAGGGGGGACTTGATATAGGTGTTTAAAATGATGAGAGGGATAGACAGAGTTGATGTGGATCAGCTTTTCCTTTTGAGAATAGGGAAGATTCAAACAAGAGGACATGACTTCAGAATTAAGGGACATAAGTTTAGGGGTAACATGAGGGGGAGCTTCTTTACTCATAGAGTGGTAGCGGTGTGGAATGATCTTCCAGTGGAAGTGGTGGAGGCAGGTTCGTTGGTAACATTTAAAAATACATTGGATGGGCATATGGATGAGAAGGGTATGGATGGATATGGTGTGAGTGCAGGCAGGTGGGACTAAGGGAAAAAAGATGTTCGACACGGACTTGTACGGCCGAGATGGCCTGTTTCCGTGCTGTAATTGTTATATGGTTATATGGTTATATGGTTATATGGATGAACTACAACAATTGTTCATCCCAGTTTGGAAAAAGAATAAATCAGGGAAGTGTAAAGAAGTGATATCAACACACTGTGACTTTACCTAATGTAATCATACTGTGGCATTACAGAGAGCACTAGCTGTACGTGGTTCGTCACGGAAACTAGAGAGCGATATGTGGGTGGGGAGTTTGTAAATATACTTGCGATATGGGGAGTGGTTAGTAGTGATGAGGTAACTATATTAAGGGTCACATGCATGTGTCATCTACAGGAAGGTAGTGCATCCGTGGATAACAAGGGAAATCAGGGATAGTATCAAAACAAAAGATGAAGCAAACAAACTAGCCAGAAAAAGCAGCCTACCAGAGGACTGGGAGTCCAGCAGAGGAGGACAAAGGGCTTAATTAGGAAAGTGAAAACTTGCAGGGAACATAAAAACGTTTTTATAGATATGTGAAGAGAAAAAGATTAGTTAAAACAAATGTAGGACCCATGCAGTCAGAAATAGGTGAATTGATCAAGGGGAACAAAGACATGGCAGACCAATTGAATAATTACTTTGGTTCTGTCTTCACTACGGACGACATAAATAATCTGCCGGATATAGCAGGGGGCCGGGGGTCAAATCACACGGAGGAACTGAGTGAAATCCAGGTTGGCCGGGATGTGGTGTGAGGAAAATCGAATGGATTAAAGGCCGATAAATCCCCAGGGCCAGATAGTCAGCATCGCAGTGTGCTTATGGCTGTAGTTGCAGAAATATTGAATGCATTAGTAATAATGTTTCAAAACGCTTTCGATTCTGGAGTAGTTCCAGAGGATTGGAGGGTAGCTAATGTAACCCCACTTTTTTTTTAATAATAATGGAGGGGTAGAGAAAACGGGGAATTACAGACTAGTTAGTCTAACATCGGCAGTGGGGAAACTGCTAGAGTAATTTGGACGAGGGAATTGAATGCAACATCTCCAAATTTGAGGATGACACGAAGCTGGGGGGCATTATTAGTTGTGAAGAGAATGCTAGGAGGTTGCAAGGTGACTTGGATAGGCTGGGTGAGTGGGCAAATGCATGGCAGATGCAGTATAATGTGGATAAATGTGAGGTTGTCCATTTTGGTGGCAAAAACAGGAAAGTAGACTATTATTTGAATGGTGGCCGATTAGGAAAAGGGGAGATGCAACGAGACCTGGGTGTCATGGTACACCAGCCATTGAAAGTAGGCATGCAGGTGCAGCAGGCAGCAACGAAAGCGAATGGTACGTTAGCATTCATTGCAAAATGATTTGAGTATAGGAGCAGGGAGTTTCTATTGCAGTTGTACAGGGTCTTGGTGAGACCGCATCTGGAGTATTGCGTACAGTTTTGGTCTCCAAATCTGGGGAAAGACATTCTTGCTATAGAGGGAGTACAGATAAGGTGCGCCAGCCTATTCCTGGGATGTCAGGACTTTCAAATGAAGAAAGACTGGATAGTCTCGGCTTGTACTCGCTAGAATTTAGAAGATTGAGGGGGGTTCTTACAGAAACTTACAAAAGTCGTAATGGGTTGTACAGGCTAGATGCAGGAAGATTCTTCCCGATGTTGGGGAAGTCCAGAACAAGGGGTCGCAGTTTAACGATAAGGGGGAAATCTTTTAGGACCGTGATGAGAAAAACATTTTCACACATTGAGTGGTGAATCTCTGGAATTCTCTGCCACAGAAGTTAGTTGAGGCCAGTGCATTGGCTATATTTAAGAGGGAGTTAGATGTGGCCCTTGTGGTTAAAGGGATCGGGGGGTATGGAGAGGAGGCAGGTACAGGATACTGAGTTGGATGATCAGCCATGATCATATTGAATGGCGGAGCAGGCTGGAAGGGCCGAATGGCCTAGTCCTGCACCTATTTTCTATGTTTCATGGTACACCAGTCATTGAACTAGGCATGACGGTGCAGCAGTGAAGGAAGCGAATGGTATGTTAGCATTCATAGCAAAGGGATTTAAGTATAGGAGCAGGGAGGTTCTACTGAAGTTGTACAGGGCATTGGTGATGCCACACCTGGAGTATTGCGTTCAGTCTTGATCTCCTAATCTGAGGAAATAAATTATTGCCATAGAGGGAGTACAGTGAAGGTTCACCAGACTGATTCCTGGGATGGCAGGACTTTCATATGAAGAAAGAACGGATAGACTAGGCTTGTGCTCGCTAGAATTTAGAAGATTGAGGGAGGTTCTCATAGAAACTTACACAATTCTTAAGGAGTTGGACAGGCTAGATGCAAGAAGTTGTTCCCGATGTTGGGGAAGTCCAGAACAAGCGGTCACGGTTTAAGGATAAGGGGGAAGCCTTTTAGGCCCACATGAATTTTTTTTTCACACAGAGAGTGGTGAATCTGTCGAATTCTCCGCCACACAAAGTAGTCGAGGGCAGTACATTGGCTATATTTAAGAAGTGTTAGGATCAGGAGATATGGAGAGAAGGCAGGTACAGGATACTTAGTTGGATGATCACCCGTGATCATATTGAATGGGCGTTGCAGGCTCGAACGGCCGAATGGCCGACCCCTGCACCTATTTTCGATGTTTCTATGTGCGTACGTTTGCACAATTTGCTTGGCTTTTCAAGGGCCTTAAGAACATTTGTTTTATTGACTTGCAAAGTGTTAGCCCAATTGATTTGGCTTTTAAAGGTCTTTAAGAAAACGTGCTTTGTTAGCTTCTAGAGCGTCAGCCCAATTCGCTCGGTTTGTAAAGGGCTTTCAGAAAATGTGTTTTGATGGCTTGCAAAGTGTTTGCCCCATTGTCTTGGCTTTTAAACGTCTATCAG
This sequence comes from Leucoraja ocellata, assembly GCA_036785375.1. Taxonomy (NCBI): domain Eukaryota; kingdom Metazoa; phylum Chordata; class Chondrichthyes; order Rajiformes; family Rajidae; genus Leucoraja; species Leucoraja ocellata. Next base: position 53,867 of record JAWMAR010001935.1, read on the forward strand.
AAAAGATGTTTTGTTGGCTTGCAAACTGTTTGCCCAATTGGTTTGGATTTTTAAGGCTTTCAACAGTTTTCGGGTGGATAAGGCGTGAATAAACATTTATTGGATCAGAACTATGTTTAATTGCAAATTTGGCGCTCATTCCGTGACTTCTGCTTAGTGGCAAGATGGCACTGTTGACGTAATTTCCGGTTAGCGGCAAGATGGCGCTGAGTGCGTCATACCCGGCTCCTGGTAAGATGGCGCTGACTGCAGAAGGCACAGAGTGAAGACGTCAAGAGAGTGAAGACGTCAATAATTCAAGAGAGCTTACTGCCCTGTTTACGGTGAGTGCGTTTGTTGGACGTTGTTGAAAGCACTTTTTTGCTTCAGCAGCAGCCTCGACAGGTGACTTTAAAAGTTTGAATAATTCGGTTTACACACTGTATGTTCACCAAGTCCTGAAGTTACTTGGCATGTTTCTATTCTTTGTGTGTCAGTGAGTCTGTGTCTGTGTGTGAGTGAGTGTGTGTGTGAGTGTGTATCTGAGAGCCTGTGTGTGTGCATAGGGGATTGCACGTAAGGTCTCCGGGTGAAAGGGTTTGACGACTGGGACCGCTCAATCCATCTGGTGGACATCGCAGATTCCGGTATATGTTGTTAATACACGAAACACGTACTTTCCTACCTGTTAAGAACCGCCAAATTGTGATTTTTTTGCGCTGTGAATAATTGTGGTAATCAGGGTAACCGTGAGAGACATCTATCCTACTTCAGAATTCCAAACGTGAAGAGAAATGAAGGTAAAGAGAAGCGAGAGCTGAAGAGACTACAACAGCTAAAGTGCTTGGCGAACATTGGCCGTGCAGATATCGAGATTGAAAGTATTGGGAATTATCGCGTTTACTCACTGCATGTCATCAACAGCATGTCATCAACAGCATGTCATCAACATTACAGAGAAAGGTTGAACAAGTTAGGGCTTTATTACAGAGAAAGGTTGAACAAGTTAGGGCTTTATTCTTTGGAGCGCAGAAGGTTAAGGGGGGACTTGATAGAGGTTTTTAAAATGATGAGAGGGATAGACAGAGTTGACGTGGAAAAGCTTTTCCCACTGAGGGTAGGGAAGATTCAAACAAGGGGACATGACATGAGAATTAAGGGACTGAAGTTTAGAGGTAACATGAGGGGAACTTCTTTACTCAGAGAGTGGTAGCTGTGTGGAATGAGCTTCCAGTGAAGGTGGTGGAGGCAGGTTCGTTTTTATCATTTAAAAATAAATTGGATAGTTATATGGATGGGAAGGGAATGGAGGGTTATGGTCTGAGCGCAGGTATATGGGACTAGGGGAGATTATGTGTTCGGCACGGACTAGAAGGGTCGAGATGGCCTGTTTCCGTGCTGTAATTGTTATATGGTTATATGGTTATATAAGGCATTATTTGTGTTTTTACTTTATTCCTTTGGTATTTAAAAAGTTGTAGAAGAGATTAATCTGGCTGTAGAATTTAAAAATCGTCCATGGTTCTGAAGTGGGATTTTACACACAAAAAGTAAACGCTTCTGAAGCTAAATATGTAATTGAAAACATCTCCAGACTGACGAGTGGTCTGTGGAAAAGTAAGTTTTCTATCATTATGATATTGAGGTGCATATTTTGGCAAATAATAAAATGTCTTGACAGCTTAATGTCCTGACCCTTTCAATAGGATATTGTCAATTTGCTGAGGTTGAATATGTCCATTAACAGTTAACAATCATGCCATTCCTTGGCTTGCATCTGAGTAAAATATAATTCAAACACTCGTACGGTTTGCGATTGTGTTTAGGATACTGCCAGTGACAACCTATATGTTGTTTTTCATCCTAAGATCTGAATCATGTAGACAGAAATGCTACCATTTTTTCCCAATTACTCTGTTACTTGTCGAGTAGTTGGTAGTTTGTTGACCATTAATTTGTTGCATGTTTGTGCCAATTCAACTATGTTGTCTCTTGGCAACATTATAGTTACGTGGACTGAATTAATATGAAACCCAAGATAGTCCAGGAAAGCGCTCTATATGCTGGTAGGAACCAGACCCACCTACCTCCATGGTTATTGGCGGTTTTGTCTTTTCTGTTTTCTGAGTGCTTTTGTTCTGACGACCTGCTGGCGACGTTGGGGGGAGGCGCATTTTCCAGGGGGTCCGCGGCGGGCCCTGATCTAAAAGATCTTTGGGGATAATGCGGCCCCAAGCGTTCACCAGTCCCATATTCTAGACGTCGACTGGTGGATGCCGTGGGGTGCTGCTGCTTGGGTATCGGAAGTCGTGGTTTGCTCGTCTCGGGGCCTGCCCTCATGATGCCGAAGGTTTTTGATGCCTCTTCCACCTCCTTCAGCTTTTTGTTCAGATCTCTCCCAAATAGCAGTGAGTCTGCCTCCGCAGCTGGGGCTTTGCTCAAGCCTGCAAATTTTGAGATTGAGGGCGGGTCTTATATTTCCCTCCGGAGATTGTTTAGTTCGAATTGTGTGGTACACCTTAATACCAGCACTTCCTGCTGGTATGTGTTCATCTTCGTTGTCTCCACAGAACGAGCATAGGCTGTGATAGCTAACGTCAGAAGCCTTCGGATCCGCTGTAGCTTGAGTTTTTATGCCGGCATAAGGGCCCCCACACTCGCAGATTTTGCTGTTGAGGTTTTTTTCCCCTTAAGGGCCTCACAGTTCTCTGGTGCTGTATATTCTTGCAGCACCTCGGCGAGCACCTTCTTCAGTAGAGGTTTGTGCTGGCTGCCATTTTTGGCTCCGGCGGTGCTCCAGCCCGTGGGGTTGCTACAAAGCGGTCCACCACACCCAACAGCTGTTCCTGATCCTGCACCCCATGCATACTCCCGATTTTGTCCGCCTGCCCCATTTCCAGACCTGCCCTGCCCTGGTCACCAATGCTAGCCTCCTGCTCCAACCCGTGGTATGAGGGTAGCAAAGGGCAATGCCTGACACAACACTATGGAGGAGGTGCCTGTCCTGTCTCGCCGGGAGCGCTGCTGTTCCCGGTGGACCTTCTCCTCCAGGAGCTGCTGAATGCAGCTCAGGCGGCTGCCTCTCTTCTGCTTTGGTAGAGACATGTCCCCCTCCGACGAATCGGAGACGACCGGCCGTTTGGCTTCCTGGCCGCTTTCCCAGTGCGCCGTGCAGGCTCTGGCGAGACTGGCTTGGCTCGGTCTCAGGGATAGCGAAAAACGCTCTGCGAGCGACGCTGCCGCCGGTTGCTGCCCCGCTGGTGGAGTTGGAGCGGGGCAGTTTCTCTTTGCGAGTTTTTTGCGTTGTGTTCCTGAAACCTGCAATAAAACACAACTGCAAACTCACCTTTCCAATGCCCAAGAGCCGCTCCTGCAGCTCAGGCGGCTGTCTCACCCCCCCCCCCCCCCCCCCCCCCTGGGTGGAGAGACGTCCCAGTCCGATGTCGGCTCCACCGCCCGGTTTTACATACATCCAGCCCGCTGCTCAGGCGCTAGCGGGCTGGCTCTGTCGCGGTGTCGGGTTAGCGGACCGCCCGCTAAGCGGTCCTTCGCCTGTTGCTGCCCAAGGACGTTTCCTCCGTCGAGCGGGCAGGTGCAGCATTTTCCCCAGCCCGCTGCTGATGCTGACGGGCTTAGGTGCAGTGTCGGGAGCAGGGCGCTGATTAGCGGTCCTCGCTCTCTATCTCTCTCTGCACTCGGGCTGCTGCTCACCTGCATTCGGGCTTCAGCGCACTCCACGCCAGCACTGCTTAGTGGGTCCCCTTACCGGCTCCGAAATGTCGGAAGCCTCCGCCCGCCCGCCTGCCTGCCTCACCTGGGCAGTACTCGAGGGCGAGCGAGGACTGAGGGGGGCCTCCAACACAGTGCAAGCGCCGTCTTCCTGCGCTCCTCGATGTCGCCCCTGTGGAGAGTTACCGGCACCGGCACAGCTCCCATCCATGGTCCGCCTTGAGTGCGGTCCTGGTGGCGTCTTTCCTCCCCTCCCGCGAACGGAAAAAACTCCTCCCGGAGTCCAAGGGGGCCGCTTGCATGCCCTGCGGGGAACAAAGGGGTTGCAAAAATAAAGGTAAGTACTTACCTAAAACTTAGTTTTTCTCGTTTCTGTGGGAGCCCTTTCTCCCGCCTGCCGCTGTTGCCTGCTGAAACGTAATGCCGCAATGCGTCCTGGAGCGGGCTTCTTCACGTAGTCACTCACGTGACTCCGAAGTAAAATAGTAAGATTAAACGAGAACTTACCAGTTTGAAGTTTGATCTGTATTTTATGAGGAGTTACGATGAGGGATGAAGTAAAATTGGTCCATTGGAGAGACAGAGTGGACAGCTAGCTGCAGAGCCAAAAGAGAAGGGGGAGATATTGAACTTTTTTTTTCTTCGGTATTCACCAAGGAGAAGGATATTGAATTATGTGAGGTAAGGGAAACTAGTAGAGTAGCTATGGATACCATGAGGTTCAAAGTAAAATAAGTGCTGACACTTTTGAAAAATATAAAAGTGGATAAGTCTCCAGGTCCTGACAGGATATTCCCTAGGACATTGAGGGAAGTTAGTGTAGAAATAGCCGGGGCTATGACAGAAATATTTCAAATGTCATTATAAACGGGAATAGTCCCCGAGGATTGGCCTACTGCGCATGTTGTTCCGTTGTTTAAAACGGGTTCGAAGAGTAAACCTAGCAATTATAGACCTGTTAGTTTGACTTCAGTGGTGGGCAAATTAATGTAAAAGATACTTCGAGATAATATATATAAGCATCTGGATAAACAGGGTCTGATTAGGAACAGTCAGCATGGATTTGTGCCTGGAAGGTCATGTTTGACTAATTTTCTTGAATTTCTTGAAGAGGTTACTAGGGACATTGACGAGGGTAAAGCAGTGGATGGTGTCTATATGGACTTTAGTAAGGCCTTTGACAAGGTTCCTCATGGAAGGTTGGTTAAGAAGGTTCAACTGTTGGGTATAAATGCAGGAATAGCAAGATGGATTCAACAGTGGCTGAATGGGAGAAGCCAGAGTGTAATGGTGGATGGCTGTTTATCGGTTTGGAAGCAGGTGACTAGTGGGGTGCCTCAGGGATCTGTGTTGGGTCCTTTGTTGTTTGTCATGTACATCAATGATCTGGATGAAGGTGTGGTAAATTGGATTAGTAAGTATGCAGATGATATCAAGATAGGGGGTGTTGTGGATAATGAAGAGGTTCTCCAACGTCTACAGAGTGATTTAGGCCATTTGAAAAAATGGGCTGAAAGATGGCAGATGTAGTTTAATGCTGATAAATGTGAGGTGCTACACCTTGGCAGGACACATCAAAATAGGACGTACATGGTAAATGGTAGGGAATTGAAGAATACAGTTGAACAGAGGGATCTGGGAATAACCGTGCATAGTTCCTTGAAGGTGGAATCTCATACAGATAGGGTGGTAAAGACAGCGTTTGGTATGCTAGCCTTTATAAATCAAAGCATTGAGTATAGAAGCTGGGATGTAATGTTAAAATTGTACAAGGCATTGGTGAGACCAAATATGGAGTATGGTGTACAATTTTGGTAGCCCAATTATAGGAAGGATGTCAACTAAATAGAGAGAGTACAGAGGAGATTTACTAGAATGTTGCCTGGGTTTCAACAACTAAGTTACAGAGATAGGTTGAATAAGTTAGGTCTTTATTCTCTGGAGCGCAGAAGGTTAAGGGGGGACTTGATAGAGGTCTTTAAAATTATGAGAGGGATAGACAGAGTTGATGTGGGCAAGCTTTTCCCTTTGAGAACAGGGAAGATTCAAACAAGAGAACATGGCTTCAGAATTAAGGGACATAATTTAGGGGTAACATGACGTGGAACCTCTTTACTCAGAGAGTGATGTGCAATGAGCTTCCAGTGGAAGTGGTGGAGGCAGGTTCGTTGGTCTCATTTAAAAATAAATTGGATAGGCAAATGGATGATAAGGGAATGGAGGGTTATGGTATGAGTGCAGGCAGGTGGGACTAAGGGAAAATGTTGTTCGGCACGGACCTGTAGGGCCGAGATGGCCTGTTTCCGTGCTGTAATTGTTATATGGTTATATGGTTATATGGAACTGAACTGAACGGCTCAAAGCAACTCAACCCAACCCATCTCGCCTCAACTCAAATCACCCCAACCCAACTCAACTCAACTCAACTCAAATCACCCCAACCCAACTCAACTCAACTCAAATCACCCCAACCCAACTCAACTCACCTCAACTCACCTCAACTCAACTCAACTAAAACCCAATTCAACTCAAAACTCAACCGAACTCAACCATTCTTTACCCTTTCAGCCTGGGGATGCTTATGTTAAATCCTATTGTGTAGTGTGCTATTTTATTTGTATTTCTGCATGGTAACTCAAATCTCACTGAACCAATTGATGCCTGTAACAATATCACCGGTTTACCCCGCAATAACCCCGAAAACGGGCCGTTCGGCCCGTCTACAACTACTATCCCACTCTCGGTTCAGCCCAATCCGTGGGCACAACCCGTTATGTTATACAGGGTCTTGGTGAGACCACACCTGTAGTATTGCGTACAGTTTTGATCTCCTAATCCGATGAAAGACATTCTTGCCATAGAGGGAGTAGAGGGAAGGTTCACCAGACTGATTCCTGGGATGTATTGACTTTGATATCAAGAAAGACTGGATATACTTGGCTTGTACACGCTAGAATTTAGAAGATTGAGGGTGGAGATCTTATAAAAACTTACAAAATTGTTAAGGGGTTGGACAGGCTAGATGCAGGAAGATTGTTCCCGATGTTGGGGAAGTCCAGGACAAGGGGTCACAGTTTAAGGATAAGGGGGAAACCTTTTAGGACCGAGATGAGAAAAACATTTTTCACACTGACAGTGGTGAATCTGTGGAACTCTCTGCCACAGAATGTAGTTGAGGCGACAGTTCATTGGCTATATTTAAGAGGGCGTTAGATGCGGCCCTTGTGGCTAAAGAGATCAGGGGGTATGGAGAGAAGGCAGGTACAGGATACTGAGTTGGATGATCAGCCGTGATCATATTGAATGGCGGTGCAGGCTCGAAGGGCCAAATGGCCTACTCCTGCACCTATTTTCTATGTTTCTATGTTTCCATGTACCAATTTGTCTTGTTGATGTATATCATGACTTGTCTAGATGAATGCCATGTCATGCTTTCAGCTGTAACGTGGCAAAACTAAGCCAAATTAACACGATCTGAATGGTATATCTTGATAGAAAATTTTCTACCGTAATCCTTTATCTTTAGGTAGACAAAAATGCTGGAGAAACTCAGCGGGTACAGCAGCATCTATGGAGCGAAGGAAATAGGCTACGTTTCGGGACGAGACCCTTCTTCACACTGATCGGGGTGGGGGGAGAAGAAAGGAAAATGAGGAAGAGAAGCCAGAGTGCTGAGGGAGAGGTAGGGAGGGGAGGAGACTGCAAGAGCTAACAGAAGGGAGTCTGAAGAAGGGTTTCGGCCCGAAACGTTGCCTATTTCCTTCGCTCCACAGATGATGCTGCACCCGCTGAGTTTCTCCAGCACTTTTGTCCACCTGTGAGAATTCAATGTTCATGCCACCAGGATGCAGACTCCCCAAGCGGAATATGAGGTGCTGTTCCTCCAAATTCCGGTGTTACTCACTCTGGCCTTGGAGGAGGCCCAGGACAGAGAGGTGGGATACGGAATGGGAGGGGGAGTTGAAGTGCTGAGTCACCGGGAGGTCAGGTTGGTTAACGCGGACCGAGCGGAGGTGTTCGGCGAAAGGTTCGCGAAGCCTCCGCTTCGTCCTACCGATAGAGGTCAGCTGACACCTAGAGCCACCTTTATCTTTGCATTGAGGACGGCTTGATTGTATTCACCGACATTATTTTAATTGTGACCGGCTAGCATGCAAGCAAAAAGTTTCCCACTATACTTTGGTGCACCCGACAATAACAATCAACTAAACTAAACTAAAATTAACTAAATTAAAATTACCTGGGACACCGAACGCGGTCAGCACTGGATAGCGTACACAGCGCCGCTCGGCGGTTCATGCATGTCCCGCCGGAGAAGACGAGTAACGGGTACGTTACTATTGTCTTCAGCTCATCTCTGAATTTACTCTGGGTTAATGTATAAATAAATGTGTAGGTGCAGCAACAGAGAAGCAGGAGAATATACCCCGCTTCTTGGACAATAAACACCGGGTCGCTGTATCCAGAGTAAGTAAATGTTCTCGTGATCCGAAAGTACAAACAATGCGCCATGTACGTCATCCAAAGCAGGATAAAGTTGCAGGAAATGCTGAAGCGCCGTCGGTGGAGGAGCCATTATATCCGTCGAGGTGCCCCGTGTGGAGAAGGCGGGGAGTGTAATTAGCGGCGTCTGCATTCGATTACCGTTCGAGACACAGTTGTACAAAAATAACATTAATATGAGAGTCGTCATGACCAAAACACAACACAACAAGAAACAATATGTATGCTGTGAAACTATCGTTTCATTTTACGTCATGAATGTAAGAAAATAAAAATATTTTAAACCGTATGATGTCGGTAATTGTAAGATGAAATAATATATTTCGAATTAGAAAGATAGAAACATAGACAATAAGTGCAGGAGTAGAGGCCATTCGGCACTTTGAGCCAGCACCATTCGCGATTCAATATGATCATGGTTACAGTTACAGTTTTGGTCTCCAAATCTGAGGAAAGACATTCTTGCCGTAGAGGGAGTACAGAGAAGGTTCACCAGACTGGTTCCTGGGATGTCAGGACTTTCATATGAAGAAAGACTGGATAGACTCGGCTTGTACTCGCTAGAATTTAGAAGATTGAGGGGGGATCTTATAGAAACTTACAAAATTCTTAGGGGGTTGGACAGGCTGGATGCAGGAAGGTTGTTCCCGATGTTGGGGAAGTCCAGGACAAGGGGTCACACAGCTTAAGGATAAAGTGGAAATCCTTTAGGACCGAGATGAGAAAAACATTTTTTTCACACACAGAAAGTGGTGAATCTGTGGAATTCTCTGCCACAGAAAGTAGTCGAGGCCACAATTCATTGGCTATATTTAAGAGAGAGTTAGATGTGGCCCTTGTGGCTAAAGGGGTCATGAGGTATGGAGAGAAGGCAGGTACGGGATACTGAATTGGATGATCAGCCCTGGTCACATTGAATGGCGGTGCAGGCTCGTAGGGCCGAATGGTCTCTACTCCTGCACCTATGTTCTATGTTTCTATGTTTCTAACTCAACTCAATTGGGCACAACCAACAAAACCCAACCCAAAACGACCCAACACAACTCAACACAATTCAACTCAATTTAGCAACCTGACGGATCGGGTACGTTACAATTGTCTTCAGCTCATCTCTGAATTTACTCTGGGTTAATGTATAAATAAATGTGTTGGTGCAGCAACAGAGAAGCAGGAGGATATACCCCGCTTCTTGGAGAATAAACACCGGGTCGCTGTATCCAGAGTAAGTAAATGTTCTCGTGATCCGAAAGTACAAATAATGCGCCATGTACGTCATCCAAAGCAGGATAAAGTTGCAGGAAATGCTGAATAGTAAAATCATCGACTTCCTGCGGCTCTCCATCTCGGGGTCAGGACCTTTCCAGGGGAGAGCGGAATCACGCAAGGACTTCCGTACTCTGCTGACGGTGACGATGCGTTTGACGGTCATGCAATTCAGTAACAATACAACCGCGAACGGCAACATTGGCGTGATGATGCGATCGATATACGAGAACGCGTTCCACCACGGCGAGGAATAATAACTTGGAATAAATCGACAATACCAAGGGAGGTTGGCCTCGTAGTACAGCGGGTCGTAAACGAATCGTGAGCCAGACGGAGGAGTCGCTGGACGCATAAGCGACGGGGTTCTTGATGCGGCAGACAAATGTGAGCGACAATTAACTCCCGGGGAAGTAAATGCCGACGATTCGGTGGAGAATGACGGCGGTGAAGAGAACCATCAGATCCGCCGCAGCCATGGCAACCAGATAGATAGTCACACACCTGGATAGACCGCACCTCCCCCGCGACAGGATCACCATGGCGACAATATTAACTGTTGGAAAATGTACAATCGTTAACATAAAAACATAGACACATAGAACATAGGTGCAGAAGGAGGCCATTCGCCCCTCGAGCCTGCACCGCCATTCAATATGATCATGGCTGATCATCCACAATCAGTACCCAGTTCTTGCCTTCTCCCGATATCCCTGGACTCGGCTATCTTTAAGAGCCCGATCTAGCTATATCTTGAAAGTATCCAGAGCCTGAGGCAGAGAATTCCACAGACTCACAACTCTCTGTGAGAAAAAGTGGCTCCTCGTCTCCGTTCTGAATGGCTTACTCCTTATTCTTAAACAGTGTGTGTGGCCCCTGGTTCTGGACATGTACCCCAACATCGGGAACATGTGTCCTGCCTCTATCGTGTCCAAGATAGATTTGAGAGAATATAGAACTGGTCGTTCTGAAGAAGGGGCTGGGTCTGAAATGTCACCCATTCCTAAGTCGTCCTATGTCTAGCCGGCGGATCCGGGTGGGCCGTGCCGAGAGAGGGGGTCTGGCGATATGCCCAACTCTCCCTCATTTTAATTCCGAGTTAAGCGCAAGCCATGACTCGTACCGCCCAACTGAGCGAGCTTCCCTTGCCCGGATCGGTCTCCCCAGTCACCTGCGGACCCACAAACAAAAACACTGAAGTCCTGGTCACCCAAAACCGGCTGGCAATAACCGGCGTGATATTTGACTCAGCGCTGAAATTTGACAAACAAGTCAATGCCGTGGTAAAAGCTAGCTTCTTCCTGCTTCGGACGATAGCTAAAATAAAACAATTCCTCCAGTTTGATGACCTCGAAAAGACCATCCACATATTTATCTCCTCACGCATAGATTATTGCAACTCTCTTTATACTGGCATCAGACAATCTTCCCTGTCCTGCCTGCAACTAGTCCAAAACGCCGCAGCCAGACTCCTGACGGGCACCGAAAAAGGGACCACATCCCCCCGATCCTGGCCTAACTCTCTCCACTGGCTCCCTGTGCGGTTCCATATAAACTTCAAGTCCCTTCTCTATGTCTACAAGGCCCTCAATGGACTTGCCCCCTCCTACATTTAAAGTCTTCTCACCCACCACTCCACCTCCAGGTCCCTCCGATCGGCCGACTTGGGGCTGCTGAATATCCCGCGGCCCAGGCATAAGCTCAGGGGCGACCGCACCTTTGCGGTTGCAGCTCCTAGACTGTGGAACAGCATCTCCCTTCCCATCAGATCTGCCCCCTCCATCGACTCTTTTAAGTCAAGACTAAAAACCTATCTATACTTCCAAGCCTTTCCTGACGTCCACTGAGCGAGGGCTATATACATTCTTGCCATAGAGGGAGTACAGAGAAGGTTCACCAGACTGAGTCCTGGGATGTCCGGAATTTCATATGAAGAAAGACTGGATAGACTCGGCTTGTACTCGCTAGAATTTAGAAGGTTGAGGGGGGATCTTATAGAAACTTACAAACTTCTTAAGGGGTTGGACAGGCTAGATGCAGGAAGATTGTTTCCGATGTTGGGGAAGTCCAGAACAAGGGGTCACAGTTTAAGGATAAGGGGGAATTCTTTTAGGACCGAGACGAGGAAAACATTTTTCACACAGAGAGTGGTGAATCTGTGGAATTCTCTGCCACAGAAGGTAGTTGAGGCCATTTCGTTGGGTATATTTAAGAGGGAGTTAGATGTGGCCCTTGTGGCTAAAGGGATCAGGGGGTATGGAGAGAAGGCAGGTACAGGATACTGAGTTGGATGATCAGCCATGATCATATTGAATGGCGGTGCAGGCTCAAATGGCCGAATGGCCTACTCCTGCACCTATTTTCTATGTTTTATATATGTATGCAGTTTGTATGTTTATAGGGGGGTTGCACGTAAGGTCACTGGGTCATAGGGCGAGGCACGGAGCCGCTCAATCCATCTGGAGGACTCCGTCACTTCCGGTATATGTTATTAATGCAAGAAACGCATACTTTCCTACCTGTTAAAAACCGCCAAAATGTTGAACGTCTGCGCTGAAAAATATAGTGGAAGTCGGGGTGAGTGTGAGAGACATGTACCCAACTTCAGAATTCCAAACGTAAAGCGAAATGAAGGTTAAGAGAAGAGAGAGCTGAAGGGACAACAACAGCTAAAGTGCTTGGTAAACATTGGCTGTGCAGTAATTGAAAATATTGGTAATTATCGCGTTTGTTCACTGCATTTCATCAACAGTAAGGCATTATTTGTGTTTTTTCTTGATTGCTTTGGTATCTAAAAAGTCTTAGAAGTGATCAATCTGGCAGTACATTTTTCTTCAGATGCGTTTTCATTTTGTATGTAAAAACCTATTTGAGAACCAAAAAATTACAGCCCGATTTATCATATCTGAAATGTTTTAGATGCGAAAGGAATCAAGAAAAACACAAATACAAGATACAAGATAGATTTATTCATCACATGTGCCAGATGGCACAGTGAAATGAAATTCCCATACAGCCATACAATAAAAGAAAAGGGACACAACACACTATAGGGTTTGACATAAAACATCCCCACACTGCAGAATCAGAGTTTCCCACTTCCTCCATTGTTCCCCGTGGCCAGGGTCTCCCCGTGCCCTCTGCAGTTGCCGCTACGGGCGGCCCGATGTTCGGGACCGCTCGCCAGGATGTTGTAAGTCCGACGTCTGGGCTGCGGGACGTCCTCAGCGGCGATGACAGAGTCGGCCCCCTCTTACCGGAGTCGGCGGCTTCCAAAGTCCGCAGGCCGCGCCGGGTGGAGACTGCTGCTGGAGACCCTCTGCAAGGCGCCCCAGGACTCCACGATGACGGTTAGCGCCGCCCGCGTTGGAACCTCTCCGAACCAGAGCCTTATTTGCCTTAGTTGATGAAATGCAATGAGCAAACGGCCAACGTTCGCCAAGCACTCTGGCTGTTGTTGTCCCTTCAGCTCTCTCTTCTATCTACCATCATTTCTCCTAACTTTTGGAATTCTGAAGTAGGTTAAATTTCTCACACGCTGATCCCGCTTTCCATAATTATTTACAGCGCAAAAATCGACAATTTCGGCGGGTTTTAACGGGCCCGCTCCGCTTGAAACAATGGTAAGCGCCTACCTGCAGTTCATCGCGTGTCCTCCACTTGGAAACGTAGAAACATTGAAAATAGGTGCAGGAGTAGAGGCCATTCGGCCCTTCGAGCCTGCACCGCCATTCAATATGATCATGGCTGATCATCCAACTCAGTATCCTGTACCTGACTTCTCTCCATACCCTATGATTCCTTTAGCCACAAGGGCCACATCTAACTCCCTCTTAAATATAGTCAATGAACTGTGGCCTCAACTACCTTCTGTGGCAGAGAATTCCACAGATTCACCACTCTCTGTGTGTGATATTTGTTCTCATCTCGGTCCTAAAAGACTTCCCCCTTATCCTTCAACTGTGACCCCTTGTTCTGGACTTCCCCAACATCGGGGACAATCTTCCTGCATCTAGCCTGTCCAACCCCTTAAGAATTTTGTACGTTTCTATAAGACCCCCTCTCAATTTAGTACCATATAACCATATAACAATTACAGCACGGAAACAGGCCATCTCGACCATTCTAGTCCGCGCCGAACACGTATTCTCCCCTAGTCCCATATACCTGCGCTCTATGCCACAGAGGGTAGTTGAGGCCAGTTCATTGGCTATATTTAAGAGGGAGTTAGATGTGGCCCTTGTGGCCAAGGGGATCAGAGGGTATGGAGAAAAGGCAGGTACGGGATACTGAGTTGGATGATCAGCCATGATCATATTAAATTGCGGTGCAGGCTCGAAGGGCCGAATGGCCTACTCCTGCACCTAATTTCTATGTTTCTATGTTTCTAAACCATAACCCTCCATTCCTTTCTCGACCATATAACTATCCAATTTATTTTTAAATGATAAAAACGAACCTGCCGCCTCCACCTTCACTGGAAGCTCATTCCACACAGCCACCACTCTCTGAGTAAAGAAGTTCCCCCTCATGTTACCCCTAAACTTCTGTCCCTTAATTCGTAAGTCATGTCCGAGTCTATCCAGCCTTTCTTCAAATGAAAGTCCTGACATCCCAGGAATCAGTCTGGTGAACCTTCTCTATACTCCCTCTATGGCAAGAATGTCTTTCCTCAGATTAGTATACCAAAACTGTACGCAATACTCCAGATGTGGTCTCACCAAGACCCTGTTCAACTGCAGTAGAACCTCCCTGCTCCTAGACTCAAATCATTTTGCTATGAATGCTATATATGAATGCAATTTCACAGTATATGCATGTTGTGAATTAATCAATAAACTTTACGTCAATGTAGGTAAGAAAATAAATATATTTTAAAACCGTACGATGTCGGGCTTGTAAGATGGAATATAATATATTTCAATTTGTTCGTTAAATGTTAATATATTTAATGCACATAATGAACATAAGAAAAGAGTGGTGAATCTGTGGAATTCCCTGCCGTAGAAGGTAGTTGAGGCCATAGTTCATTGTCTATATTTAAATGTCATTAGATGTTAAATGTCAAATGTCATTAGAAACGGTAATAGTCCCCGAGGATTGGCGTACTGCGCATGTTGTTCCATTGTTTAAAAATGGTTCTAAGAGTAAACTTAGCAATTATAGACGTGTTAGTTTGACTTCAGTGGTGGGCAAATTAATGGAAAAGATACTTAGAGATAATATATATATAAGCATCTGGATAAACAGGGTCTAATTAGGAACAGTCAACATGGATCTGTGCTTGGAAGGTCATGTTTGACTAATCTTCTTGAATTTTTAGAAGTGGTTACTAGGAAAATTGACGAGGGTAAAGCAGTGGATGTTGTCTACATGGATTTTAGTAAGCCCTTTGACAAGGTTCCTCATGGAAGGTTGGTTAAGAAGGTTCAACTGTTGGGTATAAATGCAGGAATAGCAAGATGGATTCAACAGTGGCTGAATGGGAGAAGCCGGAGGGTAATGGTGGATGGTTGTTTGTCGGGTTGGAGGCAGGTGACTAGTGGGGTGCCTCAGGGTTCGGTGTTGGGTCATTTGCTGTTTATCATGTACATCAATGATCTGGATGAAGGTGTGGTAAATTGGATTAATAAGTATGCAGATGATACCAAGATAGGGGGTGTTGTGGATAATGAAGAGGATTTCCAAAGTCTACAGTGATTTAGGCCATTTGGAAAAAATGGGCTGAAAGATGGCAGATGGAGTTTAATGCTGATAAATGTGAGGTGCTACACCTTGGCAGGACAAATCAAAATAGGACGTACATGGTAAATGGTAGGGAATTGAAGAATACAGTTGAACAGAGGGATCTGGGAATAACCGTGCATAGTTCCTTGAAGGTGGAATCGCATATAGATAGGGTGGTAAAGAAAGCTTTTGGTGTGCTAGCCTTTATAAATCAGAGCATTGAGTATAGAAGCTGGGATGTAATGTTAAAATTGTACAAGGCATTGGTGAGACCAAATCTGGAGTATGGTGTACAATTTTGATCGTCCAATTATAGGAAGGATGTCAACAAAATAGAGAGAGTACAGAGGAGATTTACTAGAATGTTGCCTGGGTTTCAACAACTAAGTTACAGAGATAGGTTTAATAAGTTAGGTCTTTATTCTCTGGAGCGCAGAAGGTTAAGGGAGGACTTGATAGAGGTCTTTAAAATTATGAGAGGGATATACAGAGTTGATGTGGACAAGCTTTTCCCTTTGAGAATAGGGAAGATTCAAACAAGAGGACATGGCTTCAGAATTAAGGGACAGAAGTTTAGGGGTAACATGAGGGGGGACGTCTTTACTCAGAGAGTGTTGTGGAATGAGCTTCCAGTGGAAGTGGTGGAGGCAGGTTCGTTGGTATCATTTAAAAATAAATTGGATAGGCATATGGATGAGAAGGGAATGGAGGGTTATGGTATGAGTGCAGGCAGGTGGGACTAAGGGGGGAAAAAGATGTTCGGCACGGACTTGTAGGGCCGAGATGGCCTGTTTCCGTGCTGTAACTGTTATATGGTTATATGGTTATATGGTTATTTAAGAGGGAGTTAGATGTGGCCCGTGTGGCTACAGGGATCAGGGGGTATGAAGAGAAGGCAGGTACAGTACATAGAGGGAGTACAGAGAACGTTCACCAGGCTGATTCCTGGGATGGTAGGACTTTCATATGAAGAAAGACTGGATGTACTCGCTGGAATTTAGAAGATTGAGGGGGGGGGGGGGGGGACTTACAGAAAATCACAACATTCTTAAGAGTTGAATAAGTTAGGCCTTTATTCTCTAGAGCGCAGAAGGTTAAGGGGGGACCTGATAGAGCTTTAAAATGATGAGAGGGATAGACAGAGTTGATGTGGACAAGCTTTTCCCTTTGAGAATAGGGAAGATTCAAACAAGAGGACATGACTTCAGAATTAAGGGACAGAAGTTTAGGGGTAATATGAGAGGGAACTTCTTTACGCAGAGAGTGGTGGCGGTGTGGAATGAGCTCCCAGTGGAAGTGGTGGAGGCAGGTTCATTGGTATCATTTAAAAATAAATTGGATAGGCATATGGATGAGAAGGGAATGGAGGGTTATGGTACGAGTGCAGGCAGGTGGGACTAAGGGGAAAACATTTGTTCGGCATGGACTTGTAGTGCCGAGATGGCCTGTTTCCGTGCTGTAATTGTTATATGGTTATTATATGGTTAAGGGGTTGGACAGGCTAGATGCAGGAAGATTGCTCCCGATGTCGGGGAAGTCCAGAACAAGGGGTCACGCGGTTTAAGGATAGGAGGAAATCTTTTAGGAACGAGATGAGAAATACATTTTTTTCACACACAGAGAGTGGTGAATCTGTGGAATCCTCTGCCACAGAAGGTAGTTGACGCCACAGTTAATTGGCTATTTTTAAGAGGGAGTTAGGTGTGGCCCTTGTGGCTAAATGGATCAGGTGGTATGGAGAGAAGTCAGGTGCAGCTTACTGAGTTGGATGATCAGCCATGATCATATTGCATGGCGGTGCAAGCTAGAAGGGCCGAATGGCCCACTCCTGCACCTATTGTCTATGTTTCTATGTTTCTATGTATGTAAGAACAAATATATATTTTAAATGTTATGATGTCGGGGCTTGTAAGATGGAATATGAATATATTTCGAATTGTTCATTAAATGTTATGTCTATGTACTTAAGAAATCAAACATTTAAAATGATTGTTACAGGCAGCGTCACTTAATATAACAAAATACATTAAAAATATATTAAAATGATTGTTACATTTTGTGACCATGAATATCATACATATATAAATAATTGTAACATTTTGGATTACCAAATAAATGAGAGCATAGAGTTATTTCTCCATTTTGTACATTGCCAAACTTCATATAACCATATAACCATATAACCATATAACAATTACAGCACGGAAACAGGCCATCTCGGCCATTCTAGTCCGTGCCGAATATGTATTCTGACCTAGTCCCATCTACCTGCACGCAGACCATAACCCTCCATTCCTTTCCAGTCCATATAACTATCCAATTTATTTTAAATTAAAAAATCGACCTGCCTCCACCACCTTCACTGGAAGCTCATTCCACACAGCCTCAAATCTGAGTAAAGAAGTCCCCCCTCATGTTACACCTAAACTTATGTTCCTTAATTCTCAAGTCATGTCCTCTTGTTTGAATTTTCCCTACTCTCAGTGGGAAAAGCTGATCCACATCTATGTTTCTATGTTTCTAACTCAACTCAATTGGGCACAACCCAACACAACCCAACCCAACCCAACCAACACAACTCAACACAACTCAACTCAACTAAACATACTTAGCAACCTGACGGATCGGGTACGTTACTATTGTCTTCAGTTCATCTCTGAATTTACTCTGGGTTAATGTATAAATAAATGTGTTGGTGCAGCAACAAAGAAGCAGGAGCATATACCCCGCTTCTTGGAGAATAAACACCGGGTCGCTGTATCCAGAGTAAGTAAAAGTTCTCGTGATCCGAAAGTACAAATAATGCACCATGTACGTCATCCAAAGCAGGATAAAGTTGCCGGAAATGCTGAATAGTAAAATGATCGACTTCCTGCGGCTCTCCATCTCGGGGTCAGGACCTTTCCCGGGGAGAGCGGAATCACGCAAGGACTTCCGTACTCTGCTGGCGGTGACGATGCGTTTGACGGTCATGAAATTCAGTAACAATACAACCGCGTACGGCAACATTGGCGTGATGATGCGATCGATATACGAGAACGCGTTCCACCACGGCGAGGAATAATAACTTGGAATAAATCGACAATACCAAGGGAGGTTGGCCTCGTAGTACAGCGGGTCGTAAACGAAATACCAGCCGATATTCTTCAAACAACTCATGGCTACAATACTTGCGACGACGGGCGCTGCCGTTTTTCTGGTGCAGTACTTGCGTTTGAAGTTGGGACAGCAAATGGCCACGAAGCGATCGAAGGTGAATGCGACGGTGAGCCAGACGGAGGAGTCTCTGGACGCATAAGCGACGGGGTTCTTGATGCGGCAGACAAAAGTGAGCGACAGGTAACTCCCGGGGAAGTAAATGCCGACGATTCGATGGAGAATGACGGCGGTGAAGAGAACCATCAGATCCGCCGCAGCCATGGCAACCAGGTAGATAGTCACACACCTGGATAGACCGCACCTTCCCCGCGACAGGATCACCATGGCGACAATATTAACTGTTGGAAAATGTACAATCGTTAACATAAAAACATAGAAACATAGAAAATAGGTGCAGGAGGAGGCCATTCGCCCCTCGAGCCTGCACCGTCATTCAATATGATCATGTCTGATCATCCACAATCAGTACCCCGTCCCTGCCTTCTCCCGATATCCCCAGACTCCGCTATCTTTAAGAGCCCTATCTAGCTCTATCTAGAAGTTATCCAGAGAACCTGCCTGAGGCAGAGAATGCCGCAGACTCACAACTCTCTGTGAGAAAAAGTGTTTCCTCGTCTCCGTTATGAATGGCTTACTCCATATTCGTAAACAGTGTGTGTGGCCCCTGGTTCTGGACATGTACTCCAACATCGGGAACATGTGTCCTGCCTCTATCGTGTCCAAGATAGATTTGAGAGAATATAGAACTGGTCGTTCTGAAGAAGGGGCTGGGTCTGAAATGTCAGCCATTCCTAAGTCTTGTCTATGTCTAGCCGGCGGATCCGGGTGGGCCGTGCCGAGAGAGGGGGTCCGGCGATGTGCCCAACTCTCCCTCACTTTAATTCCGAGTTAAGCGCAAGCCATGACTCGTACCGCCCAAATGAGCGAGCTTCCCTTGCCCGGATCGGTCTCCCCAGTCACCTGCGGACCCACAAACAAAAACACTGAAGTCTTGGTCACCCAAAAACGGCTGGCAATAACCGGCGTGATATTTGACTCAGCGCTGAAATTTGACAAACAAGTCAATGCCGTGGTAAAACCTAGCTTCTTCCTGCTTCGGACGATAGCTAAAATAAAACAATTCCTCCAGTTTGATGACCTCGAAAAGACCATCCACATATTTATCTCTTCCCGCATAGATTATTGCAACTCTCTTTATACTGGCATCAGACAATCTTCCCAGTCCCGCCTGCAACTAGTCCAAAACGCCGCAGCCAGACTCCTGACGGGCACCGAAAAAGGGACCACATCCCCCCGATCCTGGCCTAAATCTCTCCACTGGCTCCCTGTGCGGTTCCATATAAACTTCAAGTCCCTCCTCTATGTCTACAAGGCCCTCAATGGGCTTTCCCCCTCCTACATTTAAAGTCTTCTCACCCACCACTCCACCTCCAGGTCCCTCAGATCGGCCGACTTGGGGCTGCTGAATATCTCGCGGTCCAGGCATAAGCTCAGGGGCGACCGCGCCTTTGCGGTTGCAGCCCCTAGACTGTGGAACAGCATCCCCCTTCCCATCAGAAGTGCCCCCTCCATCGAGACTAAAAACCTATCTATACTCCCAAGCCTTTCCTGACGTCCACTGAGCGAGGGCTATAGACCTGCTTGCCATAGAGGGAGTGCAGAGAAGGTTCACCAGACTGATTCCTGGGATTTCAGGACTTTCATATGAAGAAAGACTGGATAGACTCGGCTTGTACTCGCTAGCATTTAGAAGGTTGAGGGGGGATCTTATAGAAACTTATAGAATCTTAAGGGGTTGGACAGGCTAGATTCAGGAAGATTGTTTCCGATGTTGGGGAAGTCCAGACCAAGGGGTCACAGTTTAAGGATAAGGGGGAAATCTTTTAGGACCGAGATGAGGAAAATATTTTTCACACTGAGAGTGGTGAATCTGTGGAATTCTCTGCCACAGAAGGTAGTTGAGGCCAGTTCGTTGGGTATATTTAAGAGGGAGTTGGATGTGGCCCTTGTGGCTAAAGGTATCAGGGGGTATGGAGAGAAGGCAGGTACAGGATACTGAGTTGGATGATCAGCCATGATCATTTTGAATTGCGGTGCAGGCTCGAAGGGCCGAATGGCCTACTCCTGCACCTATGTTCTATGTTTTATATATATATATATGTAGTTTCTATGTTTATAGGGGGGTTGCACGTAAGGTCACTGGGTCATAGTACGAGGCACGGAGCCGCTCAAACCATCTGGTGGACATCCGTCTCTTCCGGTATATGATATTAATGCAAGAAACGCATACTTTCCTACCAGTTAAAAACCGCCAAAATGTTGAATCTTTACGCTGAAAAATATAGTGGAAGTCGGGGTGAGTGTGAGAGACATGTACTCAACTTCAGAATTCCAAACGTGAAGCGAAATGAAGGTTAAGAGAAGCGAGAGCTGAAGGGACAACAACAGCTAAAGTGCTTGGTAAACATTGGCTGTGCACATATCGTAATTAAAAATATTGGGGATTATCGCGTTTGCTCACTGCATTTCATCAACAGTAAGGCATTATTTGTGGTTTTTCTTGATTGCTTTGGTATCTAACAAGTCTTAGAAGTGATCAATCTGGCAGTAAATTTTTCTTCAGATGCGTTTTCACTTTGTATGTAAAAACCTACTTGAGAACCTAAAAATTACAGCCCGATTTATCATTTCTGAAATTTTTTAGATGCTAAAGGAATCAAGAAAAACACAAATGCAAGGTACAAGATATATTTATTCATCACATGTGCCAGATGGCACAGTGAAATAAAATTCCCATACAGCCATACAATAAAAGAAAAGGGACACAACACACTATAGGGTTTGACATAAAACATCCCCACACAGCAGAATCAAAGTTTCCCACTGTGTGGGAAGGCAGCAAAGTCAGTCTCTTCCTCCATTGTTCCCCGTGGTCAGGGTCTCCCCGTGCCCTCCGCAGTTGCCGCTACGGGCGGCCCGATGTTCGGGACCGCTCGCCGGCGTGTTGTAAGTCCGACGTCGGGGCTGCGGGACGTCCTCAGCGGCGTGGAAACAGAGTCGTCCCCCTCCTACCGGAGTCGGCGGCTTCCAAAGTCCGCAGGCCGCGCCGGGTGGAGACTGCTGCTGGAGACCCTCTGCAAGGCGCCCCAGGACTCCACGATGACGGCCAGCGCCGCCCGCGTTGGAAGCTCTCCGCACCAGAGCCTTATTTGCCTTAGTTGATGAAATGCAGTGAGCAAACGGCCAACGCTCGCCAAGCACTCTGGCGGTTGTTGTCCCTTGAGCACTCGCTTCTATCTTCCATCATATCTCCTAACTTTTATAATTCTGAAGTAGGTTAAATTTCTCACACGCTGATCCCGATTTCCATAATTATTTACAGCGCAAAAATCGACAATTCCGGCGGGTTTTAACGGGCCCGCTACGCTGGAAACAATGGTAAGCGCCTACCTGCAGTTCATCGCGTGTCCTCCATTTGGAAACGTAGAAACATTGAAAATAGGTGCAGGAGTAGAGGCCATTCGGCCCTTCGAGCCTGCACCGCTATTCAATATGATCATGGCTGATCATCCAACTCAGTATCCTGTACCTGCCTTCTCTCCATACCCCCTGATCCCTTTGGCCACAAGGGCCACATCTAACTCCCTCTTAAATATAGCCAATGAACTGGCCTCAACTACCTTCTGTCGCAGTGAATTCCACAGATTCACCACTCTGTGTGTGTGTGAAAAATGTTTTTCTCGTCTCGGTCCTAAAAGACTTCCCCCTTATCCTTAAACTGTGACCCCTTGTTCTGGACTTCCCCAACATCGGGAACAGTCAACCAGCATTTAGCCTGTCCAACCCCTTAAGAATGTTCTAAGTTTCTATTAGATCCCCCCTCAATTTTCTAAATTCTAGCGAGTACAAACCGAGTCTATCCAGTCTTTCTCCATATGAAATTCCTGACATCCCAGGAATCAGTCCGGTGAACTTTCTCTGTACTCCCTCTATGGCAAGAATGTATTTCCTCAGATTAGTAGACCAAAACTATACGAAATACTCCTGGTGTGGTCTCACCAAGACGCTGTATAAATGCGGTAGAACCTCCCTGCTCCTATACTCAAATCCTTTTGCCATGAATGCTAACATACCATTCGCTTTCTTCACTGCCTGCTGCACCTGCATGCCTACTTTTAATGACTGGTGTACCATGATACCCAGGTCTCGTTGCATCTCCCCCTTTCGTAGGAGTAGCATAGCAACAGTACGAGTCATGGGTCGTGACCACACTGCCGTGAAACCTCCCTATACTATTCTTATAACAAATGTAAAACGCTTTGGCCAACGAGAGTTGGTTTTTAAATGTGCTATATATATAAATAAATGAGATTTGACTTGCTTCCTATATCATCGTTACCTGTTTTGCATATCTTCCTCGTCCGTTCAGTAACGGAGCGCCCAGATCAGATACTCCAAATCCCCACCCCTTCCCCTTCCCCTTCCCCCGGTCCCTACAAAGCCCCGGCGTCCATTTCAGCAGGCGACGTGACATGTTACCTGGGACCCCGAGCGCGGCCAGCGCCGGGTAGTAGATCTCGTACACCGCGCCGCTCGGTGGTTCGTGCATGTCCCGCTGTAGGAGCCGAGAGCTGCTCTGTCTTGAAGAGCGATCGTTGCAGGAGATATTATATCCGTCAAGATATCCCCTTGGGAAGCGTAATTAGCGTCGCCGGTCCCGCGGTTTGCATTTGCGTGCCGCTCGAGACACATGTGTACACTAATGACATTAATCTGACAGACGTCATAACCGAAACTCAACACACATGCTCGATGCTGTTAAATAACCGTTAACCTTTACGTCAATGTTTGTAAAAAAAATAATTTTAAATTGTATGATGTCAGGGCTTGTAAGATAGAATATAAAATATTTCCAGTTGTTCGTTAAATGTCATGTCGATGTGAATATGAATAGAGTGGTGAATCTGTGGAATTCTCTGCCACAGAAGGTAGTTGAGGCCACAGTTCATTGGCTATATTTAAGAGGGATTTAGATGTGGCCCTTGTGGCTAAAGGGATCAGAGGGTATGGAGAGAAGGCAGGTACAGGATAATGAGTTGAATGATCAGCCATGTTCACATTGAATGGCGGTGCAGGCTCGAAGGGCCGAATGGCCTACTCCTGCACCTATTGTCTATGCTTCTATGTTTCTATGAAACGCTGGACTGGACCGGGCAGACACCATCCCCGCACTAACGCATCCCCGCCCGCACCCCCCCCCCCCCCCCCCCACTCCACCCCCCCCCCCCCCCCTCCACCTCCCCTCCTGGAGTAGAGGCCACAGTTCATTGGCTATATTTAAGAGGGCGTTAGGTGTGAACGCCCTTAGAGAAGAATGCCCTTCGAGCCTGCACCATTCGCCATTCAATGTGATCATGGCTGATCATCCAACTCAGTATCCTGTACCTGCCTTCTCTCCATACCCCCTGATCCCTTTAGCCACAAGGGCCACATCTAACTCCCTCTTAAATATAGTCAATGAACTGTGGCCTCAACTACCTTCTGTGGCAGAGAATTCCACAGATTCACCACTCTCTGTGTGTGATTTTTTTTTCTCATCTCGGTCCTAAAAGACTCCCCCCTTATCCTTCAACTGTGACCCCTTGTTCTGGACTTCGCCAACATCTGGAACAATCTTCCTGCATCTAGCCTGTCCAACCCCTTAAGAATTTTGTACGTTTCTATAAGATCCCCCCTCAATCTAGTACCATATAACCATATAACAATTACAGCACGGAAACAGGCCATCTCGACCCTTCTAGTCCGTGCCGAACACGTATTCTCCCCTAGTCCCATATACCTGCGCTCAAACCATAACCCTCCATTCCTTTCTCGTCCGTATAACTATCCAATTTAATTTTAAATGATAAAAACGAACCTGCCTCCACCACCTTCACTGGAAGCTCATTCCACACAGCCACCACTCTCTGAGTAAAGAAGTTCCCCCTCATGCTACCCCTAAACTTCTGTCCCTTAATTCTCAAGTCATGTCCGAGTCTATCCAGTCTTTCTTCAAATGAAAGTCCTGACATCCCAGGAATCAGTCTGGTGCACCTTCTCTGTACTCCCTTCTATGGCAATAATGTCTTTCCTCAGATTAGGAGACCAAAACTGTACGCAATACTCCAGGTGTGGTCTCACCAAGACCCTGTACAACTGCAGTAGAACCTCCCTGCTCCTAGACTCAAATCCTTTTGCTATGAATGCTATATATGAATGCTATTTCACAGTATATGCATGTTGTGAATTAATCAATAAACTTTACGTCAATGTAGGTAAGAAAATAATATATTTTAAAACCGTACAATGTCGGGCTTCTAAGATGGAATATAATATATTTCAATTTGTTCGTTAAATGTTATATTAATGTACATAAGAAAAGAGTGGTGAATCTGTGGAATTCCCTGCCGCAGAAGGTAGTTGAGGCCATAGTTCATTGGCTATATTTAAGAGGGAGTTAGATCCATATCAACTCTGTCTATCCCTTCTCATCATTTTAAAGACCTCTATCAAGTCTCCCCTTAACCTTCTGCGCTCCAAAGAATAAAGACCTAACTTATTCAACCTTCCTGCTATAAACTTAAAGCTATACCCTCAGGATTATTATTTTTGTTTCCACGCTGTTCTGACTGTCAACCCTTCGTCTCTCAACATGTTATATACATCTGGAAATCGCTCCGAGTTCTTGGGATAGGAAAGATGTTGTCAAGATGGAAATGGTACATAGAAGATTATGAAGACGTTGTCAGGATCCAAGATGTGAGCTATCTGGAGAGGGCGGGTCCGCTGTGAATATTCTTTGTTCCCATGAAGGATGAGAGGTGGTCTTATACAGTTGTATAAGATGAGGAGAAGAATAAATAGGGTAGATACACAGAGGCGCATATACAGAGTAGGAATCGAGGACCAGGTGACATGTTTAAGGTGAAGGGGGATTGGTTTACATAGAAACAAGGGTCACAAGTTGACAATTTCACAAAGTCATGGGAGTAGATTTATGCCACTTGGCCCATCGAGTCCACTCCGCCATTCACTCATGGCCGATCTCTGCATCCCAATCACATTTCCTGCCTTCTCCCCATAACCCTTGCATCCGTTCTAATCAAGGATTCGTCTATCTCTACCTTAAAAAAATATCCGCTGACTTAGCCTCCACAGCCCTCTGTGGCAATGAGTTCCACGGATCAAAATCATTCAGGAGACGTTCATTTTGTTCTTAATTCCCGGGGCTCCAGACCCAGGATTCACAGTTTAAGAATAATAGATAGTGGGCTAGTTAGGACTGAGATCAAGAAAAAAAATCCACCCAGAGATTTATGAGTTTGTGGAATTAGAAACATAGAAACATAGAAAATAGGTGCAGGAGTAGGCCATTCGGCCCTTCGAGCCTGCACCGCCATTCAATATGATCACGGCTGATTATTCAACTCAGTATCCTGTACCTGCCTTCTCTCCATACCCCCTTGATCCCTTTAGCCACAAGGGCCACATCTAACTCCCTCTTAAATATAGCCAATGAACTGTGGGCTCAACTACCTTATGTGGCAGAGAATTCCACAGATTCACTACTCTCTGTGTGTGAAAATAAATGTTTTTCTCTAACGTTCTCAAACCGTTGACTTTGTTCTCACTTCTTTGGATTGAGTTTCGGACTATCTTTAATTGGTCTTTACCTTGCACTAAACATTATCCCCTTCATCCTGTGTCTGTACACTGTGGACCGCTCGATTGTAATAATATACAGTCTTCCCGCTGACTGGATAGCAGGGACAAAAACATTTTTCACTGTACCTCGGTACACGTGACAACAATAAACGAGACTAAAATAAACGAAACCAAACTAAAGGAAAATAAAGTAGACTAAACGTAACTAAGCAAACTTTCCGGTGGGCGGCGCGACTCACGACTCCCCTGCACGGAGAACCCGACCTTTTCCTTGTCGGGTCTCCGTTGTCGTTGGGGCAGAGCAATGTGGAGCGGCCTGCAGCAGGAACGACCCGGGCTCCAGTCACGGAGCCTGCGGACCTACTCACCCATCGTAGAGCTGGCCGAGTTCGGAGCGTGGGGAGCTGCTGCGACCGGACCCCCAGAGATTCGGAGGTTTACCGCAGGTCTGGTGGACAGTAATACCGGAAGCCCGCGGGTCCTTGTGGTAGACCGCTTTTCGGGGCTTCCGCAACGGCGACTTCTCCCGCCCGAGTTGCGGGGTTGAAGAGTACCTGGAGCGGGGCCTTACATCATCGCCCGGCGCGGCTTGGAATGGATGCGGACTTTGCTAGCGCCCGCCGGGGGCTCAAACAACAAGACCCAGAGCGTAGCCTTGCATCATCGCCCCGGCGCGGCGTTAATGACCGCGGGACAATTACCATCGCCCGCCGGGGGCTTTGACTCTGACATCGGGAGGGTAATGGGAAGTGCAGGGAGGGGATAAGTCTTTGCCTTCCATCACGGAGAGGAGGAGATGCGCTGTGATGGATGTCTGTGTAAATTGTGTTGTGTCTTGGGTCTTTTTTACTGTGTGTATGACTGCAGAAACAACATTTCATTTTTTTGTCTTGTTTAGTTTAATTTTTGGTTATTAGGTTGTGTTATGTGTGGGGGGGGGGAGCTGAAACATGGTTTTCTGTCTCTCACTTCGGGGGAATGCGACTCTTCAGTCGTATCTATATCAACAAGTTCGCTGATGACACAACAGTGGTGGGTCTCATCAGCGACAATAATGAGTCGGCGTACAGGATGGAGGTGGAGCTGCTCACGGGATGGTGCAAAAATCCCAAAACCTCACTCTTAATGTGGGAAAAAACTAAGTAGATGGTGGTCGACTTCAGGGAAGGACGGGGAAACAACACCATACACCGCTGTATATTGATGGAGCTGATGTGGGAAGGGTCAGCAGTGTGAAGTTCCTGGGACTCCACCTGTCGGATGACCTGACCTCTATGACCAACACCACAACAGTGTTCAAGAGAGCCCAGCAGCGACTACACCGTCTCCAGAGACTACGGAAAGCAGGTCTCCCCACTGTCCATCTATTGGGTCACAATTGAAAGCATAATAACCTACGGCATCACTTCCTGGTTCGGGAGCTGCAAGGCTTACGAACAATATCAACTAGACAGGATAGTGAACACCGCCAGCAAGATTATCGGTGGTCCACTCCCTTTCCTGCTGGAGATATACAAGAAGAGGAACATCAGCAGAGCCATCTCCATCATCCAGTACCCCTACCACCCATCACATCACATCTTCTCCATGCTGCCATCTGGGAAGAGATACAGGAGCATCAGCTGCAAAACCAGCATGATACCACACAGCTTCTTCCCACAGGCAATAAGACTGATTAACGGACTTTGTCCCCATCCAAAATATCGCTCATCCACACATCCAACCGCGCCCATACTTTAACAGTTATGCACCTGTTAAAGTAAAGCCACTGTCGATCAGAATGACTGTTTATATTATATTGTTAACTTTTAGGCCTACTTTCTTTTTTAAAAAATGGTAATTTTAATTTGATTTTAAAGCTCTATGTATTATCCTTCTTTGTTCTTATTTTTACACTGATTGGAAACCGATTGAGCAACGTGTTTTCGTTTCCTCTGTGTATGCGAGTACTCAGTGAAATGATATAATATCATTAATGCATATAATGCAATTTAAAAAAATGTACAAAATATATATATTTGAAAAGTACAGTAATGAGGAAGGAGATGTAAATCTCACAAGATGATAATGGTGCTTGTTCTTTTCGTTCTTTTTCTTTTTCTCTTTTTCTTAATAGCTTGATTGGAGTAGTTTTATTTGAATTGTCTGTTTAGTTTATTTTATTGAATTTTGCATTTGTTAATGGCGAAGAATGGCGGTAGACTTGACAAGCATAGGCTGCTCCCTATCCCTTTTACACAATACACACAATACACACAATACCATTTATTTGTCACTTGAACCTCATAGAGGCTGAAATGAAATGTTGTTTCTGCAGTCATACACACATGAAAAAAAAGACCCAAGACACAACACAATTTACACAGACATCCATCACAGCGCATCTCCTCCTCGCTGTGATGGAGACAAAAAAATGTATCTCTCCCCTGCACTCCCCATTCCCCATTCCCCTCCCGATGTCGGAGTCAAAGCCCCCGGCGGGCGATGGCAATTGTCCCGCGGCCATTAAAGCCACGCCGGGCGATGCAAGGCCACGTCCGGGTCTTGTTGTTGGAACCCCCGGCGGGCGTTATTTCGAACGAGTCTAATGTGTATTATGTTGAAATTGGCTTTTGATTCTTAATTTATTGATGTGCATATATGTTATGTATATGTGTATATGTGTATATGTATGTATGTATGTATATATATATGTACATGTATATGTATGTATGTGTGTATGTATGTATATATATATATACAACTTTCCTTTTATTTATTCATTTTCTTTAATCGTTCGAAATAAAAGATAAAGTATTAAAGAAATACTGAATACTGAATACTGAATCTACCCCCCCCCCCCCCCCCCCCCCCCCCCCCCAGGTTCTCTGCCTCCGTCTGCGCTGAGGCCTTATGGCGGAACTGGCGGCTCCAACCTGCGACCGACCTCGAGGCTCTGGAGGCAGAGCCAGCCAGGACTCACCAACGCGAGGCTGGCCGTCTTCCAGCTGTGGCGGCGTCCGGGCGCTCCAGTGGCAGCGGCAGGACTCGGCGCTCCGGTGAGGGCAGCCTGGCTCGGAGCTGAGACGGTGCTCCAGTGGAAGCGGTACGACTTGGGGTTGGGACGACGCTCCCGTGAGGGCGGCCCGGCTCAGGGCTGAGACGGTGCTCCGGTAGCTGAGGCGGCGTTCCGGCGGCGGCGGCGACCTAAATCCGGGGCTCGGCCGCGGGCCAGTGGACGACATTGTCGGGAGCTCGCAGGTCACAGGCTGGTGCCTGTTTTACGGAGCTCCCGTGGCAACAGCTGCGTCCTCTGGACTGCAGGGCGGCAGCTCGATCACCCCGGGCCGCGGAGTTTGAACCGGCCCGTTCGCGGAGCTCGGTGAGCCGCGGGACTGACTTCCCATCGCCCGGTGGGGTATCGCCTCAGCGCAGAGGGAGAAGAGGAGGAAGAGACTGAAGCCCTAAGATTTTTGCCTCCATCAGTGAGGAGGTGCCTGGTGAACTCACTGTGTTGGATGTTAATTTGTGTTTATTGTGTGTTTTGTTGTTATTATTATATACAGAATTCCTCCTCATAGGCTCCAAATCCACACTCAGCAAAATCAATAACCCCACTCTCACCATCGACGGCACCACTGTCTCCCGATCTCCCCAGGCCCGCAACCTTGGCGTGATCTTTGATTCCACCCTCTCCCTTGAGCTTCACATCATTGCCATTAATGATGTGAGCCTCACATCATTGTCATGGCTCTCCCTTGAGCCCATGTCATTAAAACCTCCTTCTTCACCTCCGCAACATGGCTAAACTCAGACCCTCTCTCACACCTCCCGCTGCTGAAAGACTAATCCATGCCTTCATCTCCTCCCGACTGGACTACTGCAACTCACTTCTCCTTGGCGTCAGCTCCACCGACATCAACTGATTCCAACTGGTCCAGAACGCAGCCGCCCGACTCATTACCCACACCAAATCCTGCCATCACATCACTCCAGTCCTCAAACAACTTCACTGGCTTCCTATCTCCCACCAGATCACCTACAAAATCCTGGTCCTCACCTACAAAGCCCTCCACCATCTGGCCCCTCCATATCTCACTGACCTCCTCTCCCCCTACCAACACTCACGGTCCCTCAGTTCCACATCAGCCGGTCTCCACTCCATACACAAGTCCAACCTCCGCAGTTTTGGGGATAGAGCGTTCTCCAGGGCAGCTCAAGATTCAGATTAAAGATACAATTTATTTGTCATTTGGACCCCTTCAGGTCCAAACGAAATGACGTTCCCAGGCTCTGGAACTCCCTCTCCCACTGATCCGCATTCCGTGTCCCTCACCATCTTCCAGTCCCGCCTCGAGACCCATCTCTTCACCTCTGCCTGTCCTTAGCCCCACGCCCCCCACTCTTTTCATCTGTGCTTGAATTGCCTCATATTGTGTTTTGAATTGAATTTTTGTCTTTAATTTGTATACTAGTCATGTCTCTACTATTTATTTCATTCCGCATACATGTGTTTCCTCTACTTGCTAAATTTTTGTAAGGTGTCCTTGAGATTCTTGAAAGGCGCCCATAAATAAAATGTATTATTATTATTATTATTATTATTATTATTATTATTATTATTATTATTATTATTATTATTATTATTATTATTATTATTATTATTATATGTATGGCTGCAGGCAACAGATCCAATAAAGGATTATTATTATGATTATTATGATTATTATTATTATTATTATTATTATTATTATTATTATTATTATTATTATTATTATTATTATTATTATTATTATTATTACTATTATATGTATGGCTGCAGGCAACGACATTTCGTTCAGACCGAAATGTCTGCACGACAAATAAAGGATCTAGGTCTAAGTCTAAGATCTAAGTCTAAACTAAACCCAACCCAACTCATCCCAACCCAACTCAATTCAATTAAACACACTTAGCAACCTGACGGAACGGGTAGTTATCATTGTCTTCAGTTGATCTCTGAATTTCCTCTGGGTTACTGTATAAAGAAATGTATCGCTGCAGCAACGGAGCAGCAGAAGCATATTCCCCGCTTCCTCGAGAATAAACACCGGGTCGTTGTATTCAGAGTAAGTATGAGTTCCAGTGATCCGAACATACAAATAATGCACCATGTACTTCATCCACAGCAGGATGAAGTTGCCGGAAATGCTGAATAGTAAAATGGCCGACTTCCTGGGCTCTCCATCTCGGCGTCAGGACCTTTGTCGGGGCGAGCGTCATTTCGCAATGACATCCGGACTCTGCCGGCGGCGACGATGTGTTTGACGGTCAGAAAATTCAGCAGTAGTATAATCGCGAAAGGCAGTAGAGGGGTGGTGACGCGATTCATGAATGAGTAAGCTCTCCACCACGGAGAGGTATAAAAGCTTGGGATTATCCGGCAATACCAAGGAAGCTTGTCCGCGATGTACAGCGGTTGGTAAATGAAATACCAGGGGACATCTTTGCAACAGATCAAAACCACCAATCCCGCCGACGACGGGCGCCGCCGTTGCTTTGGTGCAGTACGTGCGTTTAAAATTGTGGCAACAAATGGCCACGAAGCGATCGAAGGTGAATGCGACGGTCAGCCAGACGGACGAGTCTCTGCACGCATAAGCGACTGGTGTCTGGATGCGGCAGACCCGGGTGAGCGACAGGTAACTTCCGGGGAGTAAATGCCGGCGATGCGTTGTTGAATGACGTCGGTGACGACCACCGTCATATCCGCCGCCGCCATGGCAACCAGGTAGGGTGATACACCTGGATAGACCGCACTTCCCCCGCCACAAGATCACAATGGCTACAATGTTGACTGTGCAGGAAATAAGTGAAGGTAAGTAAGTAAGTATGTAAGATTATTGGCCAAGTATTCACATACAAGGAATTTCCCTTGGTGCTCCGCCCACAAGTAACAACTTAGAATTAAAGGTCGACATAACAAAGGCGATGATTGTCGACTTCAGGAGGTCGCAGCCCAAACACACGCCGCTCAACATCAGTGGCGGAGAGAGTGGAGAAAATAAAGTTCCTCGGAATGCAAATCACAGACAGTCCAAATCTGTGAAAATACATTGTTGCCGTAGAAGAAGTACGGAGAAGGTTCACCAGACTGATTCCTGGGATGTCAGGACTTTCATATGAAGAAAGACTGGATATACTCGGCTTGTACTCGCTAGAATTTAGAAGATTCAGTGGGATCTTATAGAAACTTACAAAATTCTTAAGAGGTTGGACAGGCTAGATGCAGGAACATTATTCCCGATGTTGGGGAAGTCCAGAACAAGGGTCACAGTTTAAGGTTAAGAGGACCGAGATGAGAAAATCATGTTTTACACAGAGATAGATAGATAGATAGATAGATAGATAGATAGATAGATAGATAGATAGATAGATAGATAGATAGATAGATAGATAGATAGATAGATAGATAGATAGATAGATAGATAGATAGATAGATAGATAGATAGATAGATAGATAGATAGATAGATAGATAGATAGATAGATAGCCTTTTATTGTCATTAGACCGAAGTCTGAACGAAATTGCAGCAGTCATACATATAATACCATGCAATAAAACAACAATAAACACGCATTAACATCCACCACAGTGAGTCCACACAGCATCTCCTCACTGTGATGGAGGCAAAAGTCTTAGGTCGCAGTCTCTTCCCTCCTCTTCTCCCTCTGCGCTGGGACGATACCCCCCCCCCCCCCCCCCCCCCCTGGCGATGTAAAGAACAGTCCCGCGGCCGGGGTGGTTGAAGCTGCCGCCCACCAGTCCTGCAGAAGCAGCTGCTGGCCCGCGGCCGAACCCCGGACTCAGGCCACCGCCGCCAGAACACCGTCCCAGCCACCCTCACGTGAGTACTGTGCCGTCTTCAGCCTCGGGCTGGGCCGCCCGACTTGGGCGTCGCTTCTCCCCCCGACCGGGCCGCCCCGACTTGGGCGTCGCTTCTCCCCCGGGCCGGGCCGCCCCGACTTGGGCGCCGAACCTCCCCCGGACCGGGCCGCCCCGACTTGGGCGTCGCTACTCCCCCCGGACCGGGCCGCCCCGACTTGGGCGTCGCTTCTCCCCCCGGACCGGGCCGCCCCGACTTGGGCGTCGCTTCTCCCTCGACCGGGCCGCCCCGACTTGGTGGTGAAGCTGTGGAATTATCTGCCACAGAAGGTAGTTGAGGCCACAGATCATTGGCTATATTGAAGAGGGAGTTAGATGTGGCCCTTGTGTCTAAAGGAATCAGGGGGTATGGAGAGAAGGCAGGGTTGGGATTCTGAGTTGGATGATCAGCCATGATCATATTGAATGGCGAATGGTGCAGGGATCGAAGGACCGAATGGCCCCTACTCCTGCACCTATTGTCTATGTTTGTATGTTTACCAGGGAAGACCGGGGCATCGCACATAAAAACTTAAACATTTCACACATAGAATAAAAAACAATTCAGTTCCTGATAAAACAGTACGAATAGTTTAAACGTGTAGGTAAAAAAGCAACATTAAAATATAATTTAATAAAAAGTCATAAAATGTCCAAGGCAGCTGATTTAAGTGACCTGAGCCAGTGCCGGAGTTATTACTCAGTGCCAGTTATTAATTGTCAGTGCAAAGCAGCAGAATCAGGTGGAGTGACTGTTTAGCAGCCTCACAGCCTGTGGCAGGAAGCCGTGTAGCAGCCTGATTTCCCCCACCCCCCCTCCCCCCCCCCCCCCCCCCCCCCCCCCCCCACCCCCGACATTGTCAATATCCTACACACAACTTTACATCAACCAAATACCTTACAAACCAGCACGTCTTTGGACAGTGGGAGGAACACCGGAGCGCTGGGTGACAACTGGGTGAGAACGGTCAGACTGCGTACAGACAGCACCCGCAGTCGGGATCGCACCCGCCTCTCTGGCTGCTGTCGCCACGGAGTGTGTACGTTCTCTCTCTCTCTCTGCGATCTGCGTGGGTTTTGCTCCGATTTCTTCGGTTTCCCCCCGCGCTCCAAAGACGTGCGGGTTTGTAGATTAATAGGCACGATTAATTGACTTGATAAAATATAAATGCTAAGCAGTACAAAATTGTCCAGTTTAATACAATACAATACAATACAATAAAATTTATTTGTTACCATTAGAACCTCTTGAAGTTCAAACGAAATGTGGTTTCTGCAGTCCCACACACAAGATAAAAGAACCAAGAGACAACAAAATTTACACAAACATCCATCATAGTGAATCTCCTTCTCACTGTGATGGAGGGCAAAGTCGTATCTCTCCCCATTTCTCCTCCGATGTCAGAGTCAAAGTCCTTGGCAGGCGATGGTAAGTGTCCCACGGCCGTTAAAGCAGCGCCGTGCGATGTAAGGCCCCGCTCCGGGTCTTGGTGTTGGAGCCCCGGCGGGCGATGATGTAAGGCCCCGCGCCAGGTGCTCTTCAACCCCGCAACTAGGGCGGGAGAAGTCGCCATTGCGATAGCCCCGAAAAGCGATCTCCCACCAGGGACCCGCGGGCTCCCGTGATACTGTCCACCAGACCTGCGGTTGCAGCCCCCGAATCACTGGGGTCGGGCCGCAGCAGCGCGCAACCACCGCTCCTCCGCTCCGAACTCGGCCAGCTCCGCGACCGTGGGTAAGTCCGCAGCTCCGCGACTGGAACCCCGGGTCGTTCCTGCTGGAGGCCGCTCCACGTTGATCAAGCCCCAACGACAACGGAGACCTGACAGAGAAAAGGTCGGGTTTCTCCATGCAGGGTAAACATTTAAAAGTCCCGCCCCACACACACACACACACACACACACATACCCACACAGACGGACTGCAGAAGCCGCTGCGACGTGCGTTTACCCGCCCACCAGTTTACCTGGGATACCGAGCTCGGTTAGCACTGGGTAGTAGATCGCGTACACAGCGCCGGTCGGCGTTCGTGCATGTTCCCCAGGAGAAGCCGAGAGCACCTCTGGTTGAAGCATGATCGTTGGAGGGACCATTATATCCGTCAAGGAACCCCCCAGGGGAGAAAATGAGGGCGTGTAATTAGCGGCGCCGTTCCTACTGTAAACATACCGGGCGAGAGACGTGTGTACAGAAACATATAAACATAGACAATAGGTGCAGGATCAGAGGCCATTCGGCCCTTCGAATCTGCACCATTCGCCATTCAATCTGATTATGGCTGATCATCCAACTCAGTATCCTGTACCTGCCTTCTCTCCATACCCTCTGATCCCCTTAGCCACAAGGGTCACATCTAACTCCCTTAAATATAGCCATGAATTGTGGCCTCAACTACCTTCTGGCAGAGAATTCCACAGATTCACCCACTCTCTGTGTAAAAAATGATTTTCCTCGTCTCGGTTTAAAA